>SKCR01040937.1:0-91430 GCA_019454045.1 Zanthoxylum bungeanum | reverse complement strand
TTCCCGATATCATTCCCAATGATCATGATGTCATCAACATAGAGAACCAAAAATACCATCATACTTCCACTGGCCTTCTTATATGCACATGATCCTTCTGAATTCTTGAGAAAACCAGACAATTTGATTATCTCGTCGAATCAAAGATTCCAACTTCGTGAAGCTTGTTTAAGTCCATAAATGGACTTCTTAAGCTTACATACCATGTCCGAGTTCTAGCTGGATACGAAACCCTCTGGCTATTCCATAAAGATTTTTTCATCAAGAAATCCATTTAGAAAAGTCGTTTTGACATCCATCTGCCAAATCTCATAATCATGGTAAGCAGCAATAGACAATAAAATCCTAATAGACTTTAGCATCGCTACTGGCGAAAAATTTCATCGTAATAGACACCAGATCGCTGCGTGTAACCTTTTACTACCAGTCCGGCCTTAAAAGTTTCAACCTTTCCATCAGGCCTGCGCTATCTCTTGTAAATCCATTTACAACTGATATGAACAATTCCTTCAGGAAACTGAACCAAGTCCCAAACTTGATTCAGATGCATAGAGTTTAACTCTGATTTCATGGCACGGAATCGATGTCCAACATCTCTTCTTTATAGGTATAAAAGTCAGTCTCTTCAATTAAGAGAACATTAAGACTCTTTTCTTGTATCAAATACAAGTGTTCAGGAGGCCATGAAATCAAACCCATGATTTCAGCTGTTTTAATTTTGCATGTGTCATGACAACTCTATACATGTTCGGTAGGCTATTAGATTTGAATTATATATCCGGCCGGCCGTAATCAAGCCCCTTAACTTCAATAACTGACAATATGCTCGTTTACTAACAGCTTTATCATGTCCAGTCGAATGTAGGATTTTCAAGAAATATCCGATCAGAGGTACTGGCTAGAGAAAATGTAGGTCGGACATAGGTGATTTTTGGTTGGCTTTTGGACTATTCTCTTGAAGTTCATTTTCTTTATGGCATTCATCCTTAAAATTTCCCAATCTTCAGGGGGTGTCCCCGTAAGAGACTCATCATCGGGCTATGCATAAAAATATAGTTCTACAACCTCGGTAAGTCATGGCATGTCTAGTATAGTAATTCATCATACATGACATGTTATCATTCATATAATCATGTGTTAATATGTTAGAAAATATAAAAATTCCAACCAGAGATTCGAGATAAATTTTTAGCTTCAACATTTTCTTTTTAGTTTAACTGAGTCACAGGTATATTTCGATATTTTGGCAGTAAAATTTACTCCCGATATCCAATTTTTGTGATCTTTATATGGTCAGAAATCTTAGGCCAAGAACTAAAACTTTTATGTTGAGAATATTTCCAAAATCGGGTCAAAATAAAGTAAAATATATAGTTCTTTCTCAAGTGAATTGTCACCAATAAAAAACTTGTGATGTGCATTTTGTGAGCCACTCTTTTATAAATAAAAAATCAGTCTTTTTTGCCTATTAAATCCTCACTATTCACTCATCTCTTTCTTCAATAAAAAATGTATTTGCTCTCAAAACCCTGTCAAAAAATTTTCACCTTTCACGCTATTTTTGAAGAGGATATAGACGATTCCAAATGTAATTCCACCGACCGAAATAACTGAAAAATTGAAAAAAAAAAATATGATAAAATTCGAAAAAATATTTTATTAATAATTTATTTATTTATCTAAAAGATTAATTTTGGCTATATAATTAATATTATTATAATTTTTATTTTATTTTGGTTTTTATAATTAATATTATTATAATATTTTATTTGATTTTTGTTTTATAATTAATATTATTATAATTTTTTTATATATATTTTTAGCCGAATATTGGATATTGGATATCTAATTTTATATTCGACCGAAAAGAATTTTGGATACCTAATTTTATATCTGAAACCGACCAATATCCATTAAACTTCAAAAATTGGATAATTTTTTCAATTGGTTATGGTCGGATATCCAATAGATCTGATCAAGTTTCAATCCCTTTCAATAACCATATTTTCCTTATCTTGCTTATACCGAATAATATATGAGAATTTTTCCATGAATTCCATCCATTTGGCATGTCTTTTGTTGAGCTTTCCTTGGCATTTGATATGCTTCAGGGATTCATGGTCAGTGTGAATCACGAATTCCTTTGGCCATAGATAATGATGCCAATTCTAGAGCTCTGACTAGGGCATAAAATTCCTTGTCATAGATTGAGTACCTCAAAGCTGCGTCGTTTAGCTTTTCACTGAAGAAAGTTATAGGATGTCGATCCTACATAATTACTGCTACAATGTCAATACATGAAGCATCACACTCAATCTCGAATATTTGGTTAAAATTAGGCAAGGCTAAAACATGTGTAGTACATAAGTGATCTTTAAGAAATGTGAATGCACTCTCTTGTTCCTCCCTCAATGAAATCGTAAATTTTTATTATAACCTCAGTGAATGGTGTGGCAATAATGCTAAAGTTTGTCACAAACCTCCTATAAAAACTAGCTAGACCATGTAAACTCCTAACCTCAATAATTCTTTTAGGTGTAGACCACTCACAGATGGCCTTAATATTTTCCTCATCGACCTCAATGCCCAACACTAATGATATACCCTAAGAATACCAAATTTTCCATGTAAAACCTACATTTCTTAAGGTTAGCATACAACAGCTCTTGGCTCAAAACATCAAGCATGGAATGAAAATGCCCTACACATTCATCTAGACTTTTGATGTACATTAAGATGTCATCAAAATACACAACTACAAACTTGCCTAAAAAAGCACCCAAAATATGATTCATTAAACGCATAAAAGTATTAGGGGCATTTGTGAGCCCAAATGGCATCATAAGCCATTCATATAAGCTATATTTTATTTTAAATGAAGTCTTCCATTCATCATCTTCCCGCATCCTAATATAATGATACCCACTTTTAAGATCAATTTTAGAAAAAAAAAAAAAAACAAGCACCATGTCATTCATCCAACATATATTCTAATCTATGGATTGGGTGGCGATACTTTATAATGATATTATTGACTGCTCGGTAATCTACGCATTTCCTATATGTGCCATCTTTCTTTGGTACCAATAAGACTGGAACCACACAGGGGCTCATGCTCTCCAGCACGTATCCCTTGCTCGTCAATTCCTCCACTTGCATTTGAAGGTCCTTTGTCTCCTCAGGATTACTTCGGAAGGATGATCTATTAGGAATGATCGCTTCTGGAATGAAGTTGATCTATTGTTCAATACCTCGAAGTGGTGGTAAGCCATGAGGTATCTCCTCTGCAAACATATCATCATAATCCTGAAACAAACACTAGGAAAAGAAGTGTTAGGGTTAGTCTCCTCATAATAGAGGAGTGTTTCCTTATACAGAAGAATGATCATAATTTTGTTCTTTGAATATTCTCTTCTCACTTCACCCTCTTTAGCAAAGAAATTATTTCTCACTCTACCTCTACTCTCTTTATTTTGCTCACTGTCAGTGTTTTCCTCTTCCCTACCCATGGAGCTCTTGGTCACTCTATTTTCTTTGATGTGGTGCTCTCAAGCTCACCCACTTTATTCACACTCTCAGTCTCTCATTTGAATGCATTTTTTCTACTGAAGCTTATAGCTTCATTTGGTCTTCAAAAATCTCATTGGGTGTCAAAAAAATGAAAATAACTTTTCTTTCATCTTTCTCAAAGCAATATATGTTAGGGTTTTGGGCAAAATACCCGGGTTACGCAGCGGAATGCGGGAAAATCAAATTTTCTCATTTCTTTAATTTTTCTTGGGTAATTAAAATAAACTTATTTATTTTAATCACTCAATACTCAAAAACAAAAATTTTTAACCCAGAAATCATAATTTCAGTAAATTACCATATAACCTAAAAACTTTACATTTTAGTCCTAAGTTGTTCAAAACAAGCATAGGTGATTTCCAATCACAACCAAAATGATTTATACATCAAATATACATTAAAATAGAAATCTGAAAATTTTCCAGATTTTTCAGTAATTACGGAAATGCCCTAAATTTTGTATTTTGATCATTTTAGTTCCAATTTGTCAAATACATAATTAGGTGATTCCAAATCACTACCAAAATGATCTATACATGCCTTATACATGAAAATATAAATTACAATTCAAGAAACTAATTTTTCCTAAATTACCGAGAGGTCCCTCAAGTTTCCAAGAATTGCACTTTAGCCCAAATTGGTCCAAAACCATTCAAGATCAAGTCCAATCAACACCAAAACTAATATGCATCATATATACATCATTAATTAACACATATATGAAAAACCCCAAATTTGGAAAGGGTTATAAACCCTAAATTCTGAAAATTGTCCAATTGGTCAATTAACACCAAATCAAATAAATTCAACACTTTAATTCAATTTTTACCACACCAAACAAGTCTCACCATCATGAAACAACTCAAGAACAATTTTAGGTCATTTATGAGTGGCTAAGGAACTCTAGAATGGATACCAAGTTATCAAATAACTAAAAGTATGCTTAATAACACTTAATAAGCCTTCTTTACAAAATACACATGTTAACACCTTTGATTCATGCTTCAAATAAATTTATTACAAACCCAAGAGAATAGAGAAAACATGGCAACATCATATGTTGAAGTCTAAAGGCATAGAAATAATTTTCAAGTAAAGAAAAGTATGAAATTACCTTAATTTTCAAGGTTTTCTTCATAAATCACCTTTAGCACTTAGATTTTTCTCTAAACTCTTTTTTTTAAACCTATTTTTTAAGCCAAAAGTGAAGCAAAAAAAAAAAAAAATCAAAGCTTAAAAGATAAGATCATGACCGACTTAAGCATTGGCAAAATGGGAATTTTATTTTTTGTAAATTTAATCAATATTAAATATGTCAAAAAAATAAGTTGTCAACCATTTTAATTAATATATGCACAAATGTACCAATTACATTTTACCATATTAACGTTAAAAGATATTTATATTTAATTAATCTAATTATTTAATAATTAAATAATTAGATAATTACAAATATAAATATCCAAATATATTTATAATATTTACATTAAATATTCCATAATACATATATTTGTGACAAGTGTCAAATACTTTATTTGACAATTAATTAATATGAATTTAATAAAATCAAGCATTTGAATCAAATACACATTAATTAGGAAATAGCCGGAAAAAACCCTTAAACGTGTTTTTATCGTTTAACCGTTAAACGATCTATAAATAATCAATATTATTTACAAATATAGCCATAGTGCTCTACAAGTACGTTTCATTAGTGAGACTCTCTAGGTTCAGGCATATCCGTCATGAAAACTAATTTCGTGTCCATACTCTACCCACCCGTAAATTATGACGAACACAGATAAACTCTCTGAACCATACAGGTCGAGATCATCGCATACGTATAATCCCTCTGTCACAGGTATCCGGATTATCCCAGAGATATAGATAAAAACATCAAATCTCTATAGGTATGTTATCGTCGACGATTCTATTAGAAATCTCTTAATAACACTTAGACCTTACTTCTACCGTCTACAACGGGCACATGGATTTAACAGATTGCTAATTTCACATTGAATACCTATGCTCTGTACATATAACTGACAGATCTTATCTTGATACACATAGGATATCATGAGGATCAGTCCACACCCAACGAATAGACGGAGGTCTGATCTAAATAGATCGGTGACGTGACTGCCATCAAAGTGTGGAGGATACCTTATACATCAACAGTGGTATCTCAAGTCAAAGGTACATTATGCTCACTTGAACCGAGAAGATTCCTTTTGACGTTGGTGTCACATCTATTAGGAAATATTTAGTGATTTGTTCAGTATTTATCCAATATAAACACCTACACGTCTATACGAGTCTCTGCAGACTCAATAGTTCATGGGATAAACCATCGGACCAAGTCTCAATATACGACGTGTATCGGTCTCAACGGATTTTACTAACTGACCTATGTTAGTAAATCTTGACAGGAGAACTTTATTTGATAATATACTTCTAGTAGTGACACTTCACAATGTCAATTACAAACTAATTTGTAACTGTGCACTACATTATATATTATCGGGTCTTTGTCTAATATATACATATAACTAAATCTTATCTAGTTTCAATCTAATCGTAATTAGATCGAATATGTATATAAAAGCAAAAAGTACTACCATAAATAAGTAATATTATGTAAAATGAATTGTTCGTATTCATGAATCGAACATAAATACGATCCGGATTGGCACTCCGAGCACCAACCATAATAATTTCTCCCACTTGCTCTAATGCGAATCCACGATTAATTCTACTTACACAATATAATCATTCGTGACACTCCCACTGTATCGTTTCTGACTCTTTATGGCGTAGACCGTCTATCATCATAATTAGACTCAAAACTAATCATGCCTTCGTGGTTGCAGACTATATTCTCCATGAATAAGAAACTCGTTCTTAATATCTTAAAGATAACAAAGAACATGTTTCAGACACATCCTATGGTATGTAACATATCAAAATTACTTGCAACAATTACGATTAAATTGATATCTTTATTTGCATATAATTCAGTATTCATTATGCCATCATCATATGATGCATAAGATTGACTAGATATTCTAATCAATTTCTCTTTCGAAAAAAGAATCATCATTTACAAAAGATTAATATTATATACAATAGACACACTAACTGTCAAACAATTATACTAATTGTCATACAGTAAGTCATGTTGTGTCCTATATTAGATTATATCTAATGCACGGCAAATGAGAGTATCTCATAAGTCACTTAGTTTTATATCATATATAAAACTTTATATCAAATATAACAAAGACTACTCCTACTTTTTTCACCGAGAAATGAAGACTTAGGTAAACCATTTACCTCATACATCTCATTATTACATTAATAATGATAATGTCATTAGGATACATTATACTAGAAAGAAATTGTACGCTCTCATTGACCCTACTATCATATATGAATTCTCTATGTTTTGATAGAATCAGACAATCTGACTTTAATCAAAATAAGAGAATACGATTTCCAGAAGGCTTTCCCAAGTCTACAATAGGCTCCGATTTCCAGTAGGCTTACCCGAGTCTACAATAGACTCTATAAGCTTTAATATCAAATTGTGATCTTAATAGAACATAAAATTTAGGGCCATTCCAGAATGAACTCTTCAAATAAAGAAATCACAATGGATCTCTTATTCGAAGAAACCTTTCAGAAAAGCCACTTTGCGTTCTTGCTAAAACACACAGTTTAATATCAACATTAACCAAAAAATATTTAATTGTTCAATTAGTGTGACTAGAGACAAGTTTCCACATGATCTATAATAGATTGCTGAGTGTAACTTTTCTCATTGTCATACTATAAAGGTCAAACCTTTAATAAGCTCAATTTGTTTTTACTGCGCAAACCATTTGCACATTTTATGAACGATGCATAGGGAAAGCTCAATCAAGTTCCAAACTTGATCGTAGTGAGCTATGAACAATCTTAGATCTATGGTCTAATCTAACTTCCGAAATCGATATCAAATATCGCTCCCACTATAAGTTATAGGATAATTTTCTTCGTTAAGAAAACAACTGAACCATTAGGTATAAAATACTTTATAAATGATTCTGACATTCTATTGAACTTATACGGAAGATGTCTTAGGGTCTTTTCATCTTATTAATTATACAGTTCCATTTATAGTTTATCACTCTCACATATGACTTCAATAAATCAAGTCTTTTCTACAATGGTCAACATCTGATGTTACTCACCAAGTAATAAAACAGTTTTATTACTCGAGATCGTAGAAAATATATTCCATCAAATAAAATACAATATTCTATTAAATAGAATAAACGATAAACTTTTACTTGTACCTTCGAGACGCAAGTACTTTCAATTATATAACTATTATACAAAATAGAGATTCAAATCTCAAACCTTTCAAGATTCGAATTTTCTACCTATACTTATCATATATGTAACTCTAGAAACTAATGGAACCTTAATTAAAATGACGAATTAGAGTTACTGGAGCATATCCCCAAGAGTATTGAAACTAATTCGGTAAGACTCAATATCAAATGAATCAAATCATATAAGATTCGACTTCTCCCACTGACCAAATCCATCACGATGGAATCGTATAAGAATAATATTGAGTAAGAATCATATTCATTGAATAACCTTAGAACTAATTTCCATAAATTCATATGTTCAAAGACTCATGATGATTTTAATGATATAGTTTTTCAAAACTTCAAATCAAATATCTTTGAACCAGTCAAATATTATATTTGCGTTTCATCAGAAACATATTAAAAGTTCTCGAACCATTCAAGACGTTCAATATGTGTTCTTTTAGAAACACGTAACTAAGTCATGACAACTCATTAACTAAGTTACGGAGTAAAGAAAACTATCCAAGACAATTTATAATTTATGAAACTACATACATCTAATGTATTAGTTAGATAAATATGTGGTCTAATGAAGATCATTGGTTAAATAAGATTTAATCACTTCCTGAATACAATATTCATTAAATGGATAAGGATATGTGGCGTGATATCATATCAGACCATCCTTTACCATACAGAATAAGCATCTAATGCTTATGTGATAAAATCTCATAGAGCACTGTTCTAAGTTATTTAGTTAACCAGATATTTTTCTTAATGTTTATCTCTACATCAATGACACTACTAGTCGTTTTAAAATAGGTAATAATTGTTTATAAAGAACAAGTAAATATCCAAAAGTCACAAGTTCCGATATCAAATATCAAAACAATCATTAAACAATATTTTAAATAACTAGACGGGAGATCAGATATCCAAAACCTATAGTTGTCGTATTGTGAAAATCGATATTTCCTATACACAACTATTCACAACAATTGCAAATAATTGATTAGCAAACTGTGTCAGACACATTACCTCTAAAGGTCATTAAAGCCAAGAAATGTCATTATCTATAACATCTTGATCTGGGAGATGTTATCGGCAGGGGATAGACCGTACTAACCCCATAAGCCTCTGACTTTTGATTGTGAACAATAATGATACTCTTTTCAAATGTAATTTCTCATACAGAATCAATGCCCGAAACTATGACATAATACAAAATAGACCCCATACGATAAAATACACAAACATCAACTATCTCAAAAATTTTATACATCAATACTTACACACGATTTTAACATGCGACTGTGTGGACTGGACCTTACTTAACTTCACTGACTCAAACTTTGACTGGTGGACTCATACCCTCAGGTGACTACTATCAGTATCTGTCCTCCCGAGCTTGTCATCTGGGAAGACCTGTAAAACAAATAAACTGGGAGTGGGGGGATTAGATCGTCATACAATCTAAGTGAGTGGACGAAAGTCTGAAATACTGACATAAAAGCATTTTTTTTAAACCAAAATTTATAAAAAATACTTTTTATGAAAACTCTATTTCTGAAAACTTCGCTTGAAACCTCTTTTAAAAAATCTCTTTCCAAAATCTTCTTTCTGAAGACCGTTACCAAAATCTGATCTTTGAAAACTATTCTCTGGAAATTTGGTGTCTGAAAACTGATCGGTATCTGAAAACCTTGATGTATGAGGGTGTTACGTATCGCCGTCCCCTCATACGCTTATCTGGAGCTAGGATTGAAAAACCACGACTTTGGGACGCTACGTATCACCGTCCCCCAAAGCATGCCACTCATGTCCCTGAAACTGGTGGTCTTGGGGTGTTACGTATCACCGTCCCAAAGTCACAAAACTAGAACTAGGGGTGCAGATCTATGCTACCATCCAAGCTCTGAAACTAGGGTTTAGTGGCGTTACGTATCGCCATCTCCCTAGCCCTGAACTAGGATCTGGGGGCGTTACGTATCGCCATCCCCCGAGTCCTCTACATATGCACATGTTTTCTATCCATCAATTCTAAACTGTATCAAGTTACATATCGGGGTGGGTTTTCCCCCATGCCCCGAAAATATATAAAACTCATATTTTAAATCTCAAAACTGTATAAAATATTTTCTGAAAATAATTTCTTTCTTAATTAAAGCGCAAATCATAATTATTTATGAAATGACTGTACTAATAAAATATTCTATCGCCCTAGCGTGAAAGTAAATATGATATCAAAACTTAATAAATAAAACCAGTTTGAGAAAAGAGGTCCACTCACTGGTTATATAATGAGGTCGCGCTTCTCACTTGCTGAAGAAAGCTATGGTTCCTGCGATATCTTATAATTGATAATTCGATTAGATAGCGAACTAAGGAACGTTTTCTGAATTAATTTAGGTCTATCAATCCAAATAATGTTTTTGTTATTACAAGGTGTAACGCACTTATATCATGATGTTATATATATACTAATTGATACGAGGCCCTAAGGGTGGCCTATAACGTGCTATGATGGGACTGGAATGATTTAAAAATGATTTGGAAAAATTTGTGCCACGCTTGCTCGTCACAACGCACGGCATCCAGAACCGTGTCACAATTTTTCTCTTACGCATCGCAACACAAAGCTCTTTGGTGTCGCAACACGACTTGGATTTCCAGGATTCTGCCTTTTCTCCTTCAACTCTAATTCATCCAATGCACAACTCTAACATTCCCATATTACAAACCAATGCTTAAAACATCATATAATACTCAATTCTTCGTAAACTAAATCATCGTTTCTTCAACAACCAACTTTCAATCAATTATATATACTCCATATAATTAAACCCAAAACTTTAACAAGTTAGAGGTTTTTCTTTAAAATCCTCATTTTCTTAAAATCGCACAATCATCATTAACATTCATGTGCCAATTTATCCATCTCAAAACACAAGAAACATATACACTCTCCCCCTCCAACACATTCTCACACTTAACCTCAATCCATATTAAATTACCATAACACATTCAAAAAAGCATCCAATAACTGATTCAAGCCAATTTGACAATTCCAACTTCCATGATTTGAAGGATGCGAATTGGGGCTTTAAACTTCCTTGATCAAAATTGATAAATACAAGTAGAAGGGAAGTTAGAAACTTACTTGTCATGTGATATGCTTGGAAACATCAACAATCACTCCCAAGATAGCATAAGAAAGAAGAAAAGAAGAAGGAAAAAATGAGAAGTTTTCCCCCCAATTCTCCCTCACGTTTTTGGCACCTTGAGAGGATGAGTGAATAGTGCTCTTTTTATAGAGCAAGGGTTGATTTTTGTGTTGTAATTGAATGGTCAGCAACTTGCCACATCACCCGAATTCTAGTTAATTCTCGAATTTACTATAGAGTTGTGGAAATTGTAATTTTGACCTATTTCAAGTCACATTCCATGCAAGTAAGCTTCTTTTTCTTCTTCCTTCCTCTAATCTTGAGTTGTGGCATAAATCGTTTTCCCCCAAATTCGAACTAGAAGAGCCCTAGAAATTTATTTTTGTATTTTAGCCTCAAAAGTGTTGCTAGCATACATATTTAAGCATTTCATGATAGCATTGAGCATGAATTGAGCTTCTTTTTATAAATGACCAATTTTTCCCCAAGGATAAGGGGCTGGCCGAATGTTCTTGTTGACTAGTGGTGGGTTGTCTTGTGTTTTGATGATAAAATTGTTGGGGTTTTGGCGCGGGCGCAGCGGATGCTCGCGGTTCGGGTGAAATCGTAATTTTAAAACTTTTTAAATTACCGAATAAATTATTCAATATCCAATATGAATAATTCATTCATATTTCACCTAAACATATTTATTGATATCAAATAACGACATAAATAGTTAAAGAACATCGCGAAACTTTTACGAAAATATTTTTCCGTAAAATGGCATAAAATACGTTTTTTACCGAACCGATCACCCAATGCACATGAGGGCTGCCCATGTCAGCCCCAACAGTACTAGGTCAGTTCATGGGCTGCCCGAACAGTTACCAACTCACTGTTTGGGCAGCCGTCACCCGGTTGGCTCAAAAGTCAACCGGTAACGTCATTTTTCACCGTTTTCGCATATTTCAACTCTGAAACATCTTCTGGCAATTGTTCCAATACCGAAAACACATCCAATATATTTATATGACATAATTTTCATCACCAAAATCCCAGAAATTCCATATCTGATTTGGTAAGCAAAAATATCATTTTTCATGCTTTAAATCCAATTTTCTCAACATTAATCACATTAATCACAACACAAATCCAAACCATCACTAATGAAGCACCCATGAAAAATTCTAGGTATTACAAGAGTGGTCATAACACTTAAAAATGGCAACATATCATCAAATGATCAAATTGAACTAATATTACAATAATATCATTAAATTCAACTTCACACATGCAATAAGCCTCCAAATCAATCATCTAAATCAAAAAGCCCCAATTTATAAGAAGTAAAGAACCTTAGAACTATTCTAGTACCTTGAGAACAAGAAACTAATTTTATAAACTTAAGAATATTAAAGATTACCTCTTAATCTTCAACTTTCCTTAAGCGTTTTCTTGATTTTCTCCACTTTCTTCTTGGTTTCTTTAAACAAATTTGAGAGCTTTTTGTTCAAGGAGGTTTTTGGCCATGGAGGTTTTTAAATGAGAAAATAAAATTTTCTCACTTTAAATACTAGGGTAGGGACGAAAATGAGGGGTAATTTGGTCAATTTTATTTATTTAATCAAATTAAATTATTAAAGCTTCTAAGTTGACCAAATCAATTTGTATTCTTCAACTTTAAAAGCTTTGCCACATGTAACCAATAATAATTAACCATATAACATAACATTTATGAAATATAGATCTCATTTAATTATTTAAATATTTAACATTTAAATATCTAAATAATTAATTAATATAATTATTATTATATATGTATTTTTATTTACATTAAATAACAAATACATATATTAATGGCATGTGTCAAAGTCTCATTTGACAATTAATTAATATATATAAAATCAAATTTTGTATCAAATACAAATACACATTAATTATTAATTGACCAAAATCTCATAATGCATGTAGTTTTCGTTTAACCAATTAAACAATTTGAATTAACTCATTTAATTCGGTGAAGTATTATGAATAATCTGTATTATTCATAACGCGTTGCCCAAGTGCTCAACGAGTACACTTCATATTGTGGGACTCTCTAAGTTTAGGTTTATCTATTACGAAATCCAATTTCGTGTCCATAATTCACCCACTCATGAATTATGACGACCACGAATAATCTCGCTAAATTATGCAAGCCGAGGTCATTGCATACGTATAATCCCTCCATCACAGGTTATCCATATTATACATGAGATATAGATAACAACGTCAAATCCTTATGGTATAATATAGTCGACTTTCAAATTTATGATCTCTAAATAACACTCGAAACTTGTTTCCAAAGTTGTACCACGGCCATGGATTTACTAGATCGCAAACACGTGTAGGAAACCTATGCCATGTACACAGGATTGACAGATTCTATCTTGATACGCACTAGATATCATGAGCATCAGTCCACACCCAATGAACAGGCGGATGTCTGATCTAAATAGATCGGTGACATGACTGTCATCAAAGTGTGGAGGATAACTCATATATCCACTGTGGTATCTCAAGTCGAATGACCACTATGCTCGCTCAACTCGAGAAGATTCCTATTGATGTTGGTGTATCATCTATTAAGAAATCTTCAGTGAGTCGTTCAATGTTTATAAAATAAACACCTACATGTCTATACGAGTCTCCCAAGACACATGGTTCATTGGATAAACCATCAGACCAAGTCACGATATACGACATGTACTGGTCTTAGCGGATTTTACTAACCGACCCGTGTTAGTAAATCTTGACCAGGAACTTTATTTAAGGATATACAACTTGTAGTGACGCTTCTCAATGTCAATTAGAAACTACGTTGTAACTGCGCACTATATAGTAAATCTTAAGGTATTTGTCTAATATACACGTATCACTAAATCAGATTTAGTTTCAATATAATCATAATTAGATATCTAATCGTAATTAGATCGAATATGTATATAAAATACAAGAGGTGCTACCATTAAATAAGTAATATTATAGAAAAATGCATTGTTCATATTCATGAATCAGACATAAATACGATCCGGATTGGCACTCCGAGTACCAACCCTAACAAAAATGATGTTATTGCATGTGTTTGGATGATTTTTTAGCTTGTATGATGTTTTGTTGTGATAAAATCTTCAAGAGAGTAAAATTTTACATTGGTCGAATACTAAATGATATGTAGGGCTATTTGTTACTTTTATTTGATAGAGAATGCTCTTAGTTGAAGAGTTGGGATAATGTTAAAAAATGAATTTAGTTTGGTTATGTTGGAAAGCTTCAAAGTGGCTATAAGGCCTCATTGGCCGAATCTTGATAGAGTTTTAGAGGAATGTTCTTATGATTTTTAGTTATGAAAGATGATGATTTATGTTTATCAACGTATTGTGTGTGTGTTGTTTGAGGATTGAGATGAGAAAATCCAAGTTTCCTTTAAACCTTTTTTGTCAAAATTTATTATGTGTGTGGGGGATGATACTTTGTTACTTTGATGATTATTGGTGATGTTTGATGCTTAAATGTGATGTGCTAGTATGAGTTGTATTGATTATGTAGAGAAAAGTTCAAAAATGGTAAAACTAGTGTCTTGGCTAAATGGTGTACATGTGTTGGAAAGTTGATCTTGTGAAAATGATGATGATAAATATTGGTTCATGTATTTAGTGATGTATTAGCATGAGTCTATGTTTTTGGTGTTGAGAATTTTAAGATTTTAAATTCTTTGTCTTGTCCGATTGTAGGGTGTTTTTTTGAGGCGTTTATGCTTTGTATGTTTGATGATCATTCATGTAGTAGGAAATATTATAGCATAAGACATGTTGAAATAGTGATGAAAGTTTCATATCTTGTTTTATTTTCCTTATGGCCAAATCTTTGGTAATAAAAGGGAAAATATTTTGACGTTTAAGTTCTTTTAATGATAGTAGCTAATGACTATATATTTGTTGGTATTATGGTTTTAGTGATATTTGAATTTAAATTGAAAACTTAAATAGTACAAGTGATTGTGATGTTGGGATTTATGTTGCTTAAAATTGGTGAGTAGTTTGCTTAAAGTGTGATATTGGCAAGTTGATGAATATATTATAATGACTTGTAATGATAATAAACTCTTGAGTGTGTATGCTTTAGTCTTAGCTATGTAAGATTCTTGGATGTGTATGCAAGTGATAATGATAATGGATATGTAAGTCTGTTGATGGGTATTTAGACCAAATAGTTGATAAAATGATAAGGCTAAGTTGGGCATTTTGTAGATAGCCAATATTGGGCATTTCAAGTGGCTATATCGGCTACGCCAAAATATTCCATCAGCATTAGCATTAGCATTAACATGTCTAGAAGCATTAGCAGGTTAGCTAAGTTAAATAGTATGTTCATGCATCCACAAACTAAATTTAGTCTTTAGTTCCGGTATGCTAACCATACTTGGACACAGGTTGAGTTAACATCTTGCAGGAAATCTTTCTGGCGATGGAGCCTTAATCTGTGATTGGATGTTATCCTTTATTTTTACTTCTTTGTGGTTTACGTTATGTTTGATTATATCTCTAAACTTCTGCAATCAGTTTCTTGTACTTAGTTTATAATTTCTCTTATGCTTTCAGATATGTTAATTCAACTTAAGTCATTTGATATCATTCATGCCTTTAGTTTATAACTTCAGTTTTGGTATTTGTTTTATATATTCAGGTTATGTAGCCATACCAATTTTCAAATCATGTGTCAGTCTATATATCACAGCTTAGTAATTCAGTTCTTAGTTTTCAAGTTCAGTTACGCCATGTCTTTCACATATATGTCCCGTATCGCAATATACATCAGTTTTAATTCTTCATAATTCACAGTGCATTCATAGACTTGCAGTTCAATAATTCAGCATCTCCGCCAGTTGTGTTCCCAAATTAGAACTATTAGTCTCAAGCTAGTCATGAATCATACATGTTCGTTTTCAAAACTCATTTTTCAGTTTTCAAGATTATGACATGTTATTATGCTTTTGATATTTTGAAATGAGTTCTTTTATGATTTTCTTTATGAATTTGGGGGAAACACATTCTCAGCGACTTTGGAATTGACGGATTATGGAATTGACAATTACAACAGATATGTGCACATGTAGTTTCATGACTAGGGGGACGGTGCTACATGACACCCATATATACTAGTTTCAGGGCCATGATGACAACATTGATTAGCTCTCTTGACTCTAGTTCAGTGACTTGGGGGACGGGGATAAGTAACGCTCCAAGGCACTAGTTTAGGGGTATGGGGGGACGACGATACGTAACGCCTCCTTGCGTCAGGTTTCCAACCAGATACAGCAGACATGTGCACATGTAGTTTCAAGACTAGGGGACAGTGCTACATGAGGGCCTTAGATCCTAGTTTAAGGACCAAGATGATAGTATTGATTAGCACTCCTGAATCTAGTTCAGTGACTTGGGGGACGGTAATACATAACGCTAAAAAGGCACTAGTTTAGGCTTATGGAGGTGTTTATTTAATAAACACTGAACGACTCACTGAAAATTTCTTAATAGATGGTACACTAACGTCAATAGAAATCTTCTCGAGTCGAGTAGAATAGTGGTCATTCGACTTGAGATACCACTGTGGATATATGAGATATCCTCCACACTTTTATGGTAGTCACGTCACCGATCTATTTAGTTAAGACCTCCGTCTGTTCGGTGGGGTGGACTGATGCTCATGATATCCTGTGAGTATCAGATATAATTCGTCAATCCTGTGTACATGGCATATGTATCAGGTACGTATTTGCGATCTAGTAAATATATAGTCGTGGTATACTTCGGAAGCGAGTGCCGAGTGTTATTTAGACATCGTAAATTTAAAAGTCGACTATTTTATACCTTAATGATTTGACGTTCTTATCTATATCCCCGGTACAATATTGGTATCTTGTGACGGAGGGATTATACGTATGCAATGACCTCGACTTGCATAGTTTAGCGAGATTATCTGCGGTCGTCATAATTCATGAGTGGGTGAATTATGGACACGAAATTGGATTTCGTGATAGATAAACCTAAACTTAGAGAGTCCCACAATATGAAGTGTACTCGTTGAGCACTTGGGAAACACGTTATGAATAATATAGATTATTCATAATACTTCACCGGATTAAATGAGTTAATTCGAATCGTTTAAACGGTTAAACGAAAATACATGCATTATGGGCATTTCGGTCAATTAATAATTAATATGTATTTGTATTTGATACAAGATTTGATTTGATACATATTAATTAATTGTCAAATGAGACTTTGACACATGCCATTAATATATGTATTTGTTATTTAAGGTAAATAAAAATACATATAAAATAATAATCGTATTAATTAATTATTTAGATGTTTAAATGTTAAATATCTAGATAATTAAATTATTTCAATATTACATAATTATTGTGCAATATGTTTGATTATTATTGGTTATATGTGGCATGATTTTATTAAGCTTAAAGTTTACAAATTGGATTTGTTAACTTAAAGGTTATTATTATTAATTAATTAGATTAATTGACCAAATGACAAAAATACCCTTTTTTCTCTCCCTAAGTTGGTTTGGCCTTGATATTTTAAGTTGAAAATTTTGTTTTCTCCTTTCATAAGACTCCATGGCCGAATACCTCCATAAAGAAAAACCCCAAAATTTTCTTGAAGAGTCAAGGAAGAAAGTGAAGAAATTCAAGAAAAAGTTTAAGGAAATTACAAGATTTGGAGGTAATCTTCAATAATCTTAAATTTGGAAAGCTTTTTTCTTATTATTGAATATCTAGAATATTTCTACGGTTTCTTCCTTTCTTATATTTTTGGGCTTTTTGATTTTGAGGATGGATTTGGAGGCTTGATGCATGTGTGAAGTTAGATTGAATGTATTAGCGTAATATTAGTTTAATTTAATCATTTGATAACTTGTTGTCATTCTAGAGTGTTATGACCACTCTTGTAACTCCTAGAATTGTTCTTGAGTTCTTCATTTGTGGTGATTTTGATTAGTGTAAGTATTAATATGATTAATGTTGAGAAAATTGGATTTAAAGCATGAAAAATGATATTTTTGGTTACCAAATCAGATCTGGAAATTCTGTGTTTTTAGTGATGAAAAATATGTTGTATAAATGTATTGGATGTGTTTTGGGCATTGGAACCATTGCCGGAAATTATTTCGGAGTTGAAATATGCGAAAACGGTGAAAAACGGCGTTACCGAGTGAATTTTGGGCTTACCAGGTTTCTGCTATCCAAACAGTGAATTGGTCACTGTTTGGGCAGCCCATGAACTGCCCAAATACTATTGGGGCTGACTAGGCAGCCCCGTGTGTATTGGTTGGTCGGTCCGGACAAAAATATGTTTTATGCCATTTTGCGGAAAAACGTTTTCATAAAAATTTCCGTAGTGTTTCTAACTTATTTATGGCGTTATTTGATATCGAATAAATATGTTTAGGTGAAATATGAATGAATTATTCATATTGTATATTGAATAATTTATTTAGTAACTTTAAAAGTTTTTAAAGTTACGATTTTGCCCGAACCTTGCGCTTCCGCTGCTCCCGCGCTAAATGGAGAAATTCTTACATAGGTATGCTTTGACGCTCTTCATCTTCCCGATATCATTCCCAATGATCATGATGTCATCAACATAGAGAACCAAAAATACCATCATACTTCCACTTGCCTTCTTATATACACAGGATCCTTCCGAATTCTTGAGAAAACCAGACAATTTGATTATCTCGTCGAATCAAAGATTCCAACTTTGTGAAGCTTGTTTAAGTCCATAAATGGACTTCTTAAGCTTACATACCCTGCCCAAGTTCTAGCTGGATACGAAACCCTCCGGCTATTCCATAAAGATTTTTTCATCAAGAAATCCATTTAGAAAAGTCGATTTGACATCCATCTGCCAAATCTCATAATCATGGTAAGCAGCAATAGACAATAAAATCCTAATAGACTTTAGCATCGCTACTGGTGAAAAAATTTCATCGTAATAGACACTTGATCGCTGCGTGTAACCTTTTACTACCAGTCGGGCCTTAAAATTTTCAACCTTTCCGTCAAGCCTGCGCTACCTCTTGTAAACCCATTTACAACTGATAGGAACAATTCCTTCAGGAAGCTGAACCAAGTCCCAAACTTGATTCAGATGCATAGAGTTTAACTCTGATTTCATGGCACAGAATCGATGTCCAACATCTCTTCTCTATAGGTATAAGGGTCAGTCTCTTCAATTAAGAGAACATCAAGACTATTTTCTTGTATCAAATACAAGCGTTCAGGAGGCCATGAAATCAAACCCATGATTTCAGCTGTTTTAATTTTGCATGTGTCATGACAACTCGATACATGTTCGGTAGGCTATTAGATTTGAATTATATATCCGGCCGGCCGTAATCAAGCCCCTTAACTTCAATAACTGACAATATGCTCGTTTACTAACAGCTTTATCATGTCCAGTCGAATGTAGGATTTTCAAGAAATATCCGATCAGAGGTACTGGCTAGAGAAAATGTAGGTCGGACATAGGTGATTTTTGGTTGGCTTTTTGGACTATTCTCTTGAAGTTCATTTTCTTTATGGCATTTATCCTTAAAATTTCCCAATCTTCAAGGGGTGTCCCCGTAAGAGACTTATCATCGGGCTATGCATAAAAATATAGTTCTACAACCCCGGTAAGTCATGGCATGTCTAGTATAGTAATTCATCATACATGACATGTTATCATTCATATAATCATGTGTTAATATGTTAGAAAATATAAAAATTCCGACCAGAGATTCGAGATAAATTTTCAGCTTCAACATTTTCTTTTTAGTTTAACTGAGTCACAGGTATATTTCGGTATTTTGGCAGTAAAATTTACTCCCGATATCCAATTTTTGTGATCTTTATATGGTCAGAAATCTTAGGCCAAGAACTAAAACTTTTATGTTGAGAATATTTCCAAAATCGGGTCAAAATAAAGTAAAATATACAGTTCTTTCACAAGTGAATTGTAACCAATTAAAAACTTGTGATGTGGCATTTTGTGAGCCACTCTTTTATAAATAAAAAAATCAGTCTTTTTTGCCTATTAAATCCTCACTATTCACTCATCTCTTTCATCAATAAAAAATGTATTTGCTCTCAAAACTCTCTCAAAAAATTTTCACCTTTCACGCTATTTTTGAAGAGGATATAGATGATTCCAAATGTAATTCCACCGACCGAAATAACTGAAAAATTGAAAAAAAAATATGATAAAATTCGAAAAAATAATTTATTAATTATTTATTTATTTATCTAAAAGATTAATTTTGGCTTTATAATTAATATTTTTATAATTTTTATTTAATTTTCGTTTTTATAATTAATATTATTATAATATTTTATTTGATTTTTGTTTTATAATTAATATTATTATAATTTTTTATATATATATTTTTAGCCGAATATTGGATATCAGATATCTAATTTTATATTCGACCGAAAAGAATTTTGGATACCTAATTTTATATCCGAAACCGACCAATATCCATTAAACTTCAAAAATTGGATAATTTTTTCGATTGGTTATGGTCAGATATCCAATAGATCTGATCAAGTTTCCATCCCTTTCAATAACCATATTTTCCTTATCTTGCTTATACCGAATGATATATGAGAATTTTTCCATGAATTCCATCCATTTGGCATGTCTTTTGTTGAACTTTCCTTGGCCTTTGATACGCTTCACGGATTCATGGTCAGTGTGAATCATGAATTCCTTTGGCCATAGATAATGATGCCAATTCTAGAGTTCTGGCAAGGGCATAAAATTCCTTGTCATAGATCGAGTACCTCAAAGCTGCGCCATTTAGCTTTTCACTGAAGAAAGTTATAGGATGTCGATCCTACATAATTACTGCTACAATGTCACTACATGAAGCATCACACTCAATCTCGAATATTTGGTTAAAATTAGGCAAGGCTAAAACATGTGTAGTACATAAGCGATCTTTAAGAAATTTGAATGCACTCTCTTGTTCCTCCCTCAATGAAATCGTAAATTTTTATTATAACCTCAGTGAATGGTGTGGCAATAATGCTAAAGTTTGTCACAGACCTCCTATAAAAACTAGCTAGACCATCTAAACTCCTAACCTCAATAATTCTCTTAGGTGTAGACCACTCACAGATGGCCTTAATATTTTCCTCATCGACCTCAATGCCCAGCAGTAATGATATACCCTAGGAATACCACATTTTCCATGTACAACCTACACTTCTTAAGGTTAGCATACAACAGCTCTTGGCTCAAAACATCAATCACGGAACGAAAATGCCCTACACGTTCATCTAGACTTTTGATGTACATTAAGATGTCATCAAAATACACAACTACAAACTTGCCTAAAAAATCACGCAAAATATGATTCATTAAACGCATGAAAGTACTGGGGGCATGTGTGGGCCGAAATGGAATCATAAGCCATTCATATAAGCTATATTTTTTTTTAAATGAAGTCTTCCATTCATCCTCTCCCCGCATCCTAATATAACGATACTCACTTTTAAGATCAATTTTAGAAAAAAAAAACAAGCATCATATCATTCATCCAACATATAAATCCAGGGATTGGGTGGCGATACTTTATAATGATATTATTGACTGCTCGGCAATCTACGCACTTCCTATATGTGCCATCTTTCTTTGACACCAATAAGACTGGAACCGCACAGGGGCTCATGCTCTCTTGCACGTATCCCTTGCTCGTCAATTCCTCCACTTGCATTTGAAGGTCATTTGTCTCCTCAGGATTACTTCGGAAGGATGATCTATTAGGAATGATCACTTCTGGAATGAAGTTGATCTATTGTTCAATATCTCAAAGTGGTGGTAAGCCATGAGGTATCTCCTCTGTAAACATATCATCATAATCCTACAGCAAACACTAGGAAAAGAAGTGTTAGGGTTAGTCTCCTCATAATAGAGGAGTGTTTCCTTATACAAAAGAATGATCATAATTTTGTTCTTTGAATATTCTCTTCTCACTTCACCCTCTTTAGCAAAGAAATTATTTCTCACTCTACCCCTACTCTCTTTATTTTGCTCACTGTCAGTGTTTTCCTCTTCCCTACCCATGGAGCTCTTGGTCACTCTGTTTTCTTTGATGTGGTGCTTTCAAGCTCACCCACTTTATTCACACTCTCAGCCTCTCATTTGAATGCATTTTTTCTACTGAAGCTTATAGCTTCATTTGGTCTTCAAAAATCTCATTGGGTGTCAAAAAAATAAAAATAACTTTTCTTCCATCTTTCTCAAAGCAATATCTGTTAGGGTTTTGGGCAAAATACTCGGGTTACGCAGCGGAATGCGGGAAAATCAAATTTTCCCATTTCTTTCATTTTTCTTGGGTAATTAAAATAAAATTATTTATTTTAATCACTCAATACTCAAAAACAAAAATTTTTAACCCATAAATCATAATTTCATTAAATTACCATATAACCCCAAAACTTTACATTTTAATCATTTTCGTCCTAAGTTGTTCAAAACAAGCTTAGGTGATTTCCAATCACAACCAAAATGATTTGTACATCAAATATACATTAAAATAGAAATCTGAAAAAAAATTTCAAATTTTTCAATAATTACGGAAATGGCCCTAAACTTTGTATTTTGATCATTTTAGAACTAATTTATCAAATACATAATTAGGTGATTCCAAATCACTACCAAAATGATCTATACATGTCTTATACATGAAAATATAAATTACAATTCAAGAAACTAATTTATCCTAAATTACCGAGAGGTCCCTCAAATTTCCAAGAATTGCATTTTAGCCCAAATTGGTTCAAAACCATTCAAGATCAAGTCCAATCAACACCAAAATTAATATACATCATATATACATCATTAATTAAAACATATATGAAAAGCCCCAAATTTGGAAAGGGTTATGAACCCTAAATTCTCAAAATTGTCCAATTGGTCAATTAACACCAAATCAAATAAATTCAACACTTTAATTCAATCCTTACCGCACCAAACAAGTCTCACCATCATGAAACAACTCAAGAAAATTCTAGGTCATTTATGAGTGGCTAAGCAACTCTAGAATGACTACCAGGTTATCAAATAACTAAAAGTATGCTTAATAACACTTAATAAGCCTCATTTACAAAATACACATGCTAACACCTTTGATTCATGCTTCAAATAAATTAATTACAAACCCAAGAGAATAGAGAAAACATGGCAACATCATATGTTGAAGTCTAAAGGCATAGAAATAATTTTCAAGTAAAGAAAAGTATGAAATTACCTTAATTTTTAAGGTTTTCTTCATAAATCACCTTTAGTACTTAGATTTTTCTCTCAATTTTTTTATTAATCTATTTTTGAAGCCAAAAGTGAAGCAAAAAAAAAATCAAAGCTTAAAAGATAAGAGCATGACCGACTTAAGCATGGGCAAAATGGGAATTTTATTTTTTGTAAATTTAATCAATATTAAATATGTCAAAAAAACAAGTTGTCAACCATTTTAATTAATATATGCACAAATGTACCAATTACATTTTACCATATTAAAGTTAAAAGATATTTATATTTAATTAATCTAATTATTTAATAATTAAATAATTAGATAATTACAAATATAAATATCCAAATATATTTATAATATTTACATACAGGTCGAGATCATCGCATACGTATAATCCTTCTGTCACAGGTATCCGGATTATCCCAGAGATATAGATAAAAACATCAAATCTCTATAGGTATGTTATCGTCGACGATTCTATTAGCAATCTCTTAATAACACTTAGACCTTACTTCTACCATCTACAACGGGCACATGGATTTAATAGATTGCTAATTGCACATTGAATATATATGCTCTGTACATATAACTGACAGATCTTATCTTGATACACAGATGATATCCTGAGGATCAGTCCACATCCAACGAACAGACGGAGGTCTGATCTAAATAGATCGGTGACGTGACTGCCATCAAAGTGTGGATGATACCTTATACATCAACAGTGGTATCTCAAGTCAAAGGTACACTATGCTCACTTGAACCGAGAAGATTCCTTTTGACGTTGGTGTCCCATCTATTAGGAAATCTTTGGTGATTCGTTCAGTATTTATCCAATATAAACACCTACACGTCTATACGAGTCTCCGCAGACTCATAATTCATTGGGATAAACCATCAGACAAAGTCTCGATATACGACGTGTACTGGTCTCAACGGATTTTACTAACTGACCCGTGTTAGTAAATCTTGACCAGGAACTTTATTTGATAATATACTTCTAGTAGTGACACTTCACAATGTCAATTACAAACTACCTTGTAACTGTGCACTACATTATATATTATCGGGTCTTTGTCTAATATATACATATAACTAAATCCTATCTAGTTTCAATCTAATCGTAATTAGATCGAATATGTATATAAAAGCAAGAAGTACTACAATAAATAAGTAATATTATGGAAAATGAATTGTTCGTATTCATGAATCGAACATAAATACGATCCGGATTGGCACTCCGAGCACCAATCATAATAATTTCTCCCACTTGCTCTAGTACTAATCCACGATATCATATACACATCTTAATATGTATTACATACGTATGGTTCTCAAGAGCTGACCTAGCACTCAAGAGGTAGGGATCAACAAGTATGCCCGCTATAACATATTGAGTTTGTCCAACAAACCCAAAACGTTTCCTTTAAACAGCATCATTCGTATTGTTGTATAACCTAAGTTATACATCAACATGACTCAGATGATATATCAATATTATGGTATAACTACATAATTGTCCAAGTATTTAAGGATTAGGTCCAAAATACTATGCAAACAACGGCAAAAACAACACCAATATCAAAAAATTCTAATTTATAAGGTCACTTTGTAACTTCTTAAGTCAATATTTCATAAGTTACAATTAATTCTACTTACACAATAGAATCATTCGTGACACTCCCACTGTATCTTTTCTGACTCTTTATGACGTAGACTGTCTATCATCATAATTAGACTCAAAACTAATCAGGCCATCGTGGTTGCAGACTATATTCTCCATGAATAAGAAACTCGTTCTTAATATCTTAAAGATAACAAAGAACATGTTTCAGACATATCCTATGGTATGTAGCATATCAAAATTGCTTGCAACAATTACGATTAAATTGATATCTTTATTTGCATATAATTCAGTATTCATTGTGCCATCATCCTATGATTGATGAGTGGTATTTATACCACTATTTCCCACTCATTTGACCTAATGTTTTGTATTGTTTCTCGAGATTTATGAACGTTTTGATGTGTTTTGTTGTTATTTTGCAGATAAATAAAGTTTGGACAGCACTGGAGGCAATTTGGGGCAAAACCGGTCAAAAATGCATCAACTGGAATATTTCAGTCTTCTGCGCGTCGCGACGCTGGAGCCTTGCGCGCCGCGACGCCCAGCCTGCGCCGAAGTTGCTAAAATGCGCCATGGTCAACCGGTCAACAATTTGAAAAGTTTGACTTTGCTAACGTGCGCCGTGCCACGTGTCACCATCACAGTAGACTTGCTAACGTGCGCTGCCACGTGTCATCATCACAACGGTGCCGACAATCATCATCAACGCTAACGTGCGCCAGGACACGTGTCAACATCTCAACGGTCGTGCTAAAGTGCGCCCATGCCACGTGTCAAGATCAGACGCTGCCGACAATCTCACATCATGATGACGTCATCAATGACGTCATGAACAGTGCCACATCATCAGTCTGACGTACGCGATGACGTCATGAACAGTGCCACATCATCGATCTCTTTGCCGCCTCTCGCCACGTGTCAGCCAGGATTGAGCCACAGTTTCACTGTAGCCAGCGTCGCGACGCGCGCTATACCTCCAGCGTCGCGCGGTCACCCCTTACCGACGCCTATAAATTGAGCACCCAGATTTCAGAATTCAGTATCCCATCCTCTCTCTTCAATTCCTTCTAAAGAGAGAGTTTCTCTCTCTAAAAGTCTTTAGTTTTTATTTTTTTTAAGTTTTGTAAATAATTTTTAATTACTTTTTGTAATAATAGTAATTTAATTTTTTACTTTTTACTTTCTTTTACAGTTTTTACTATTTACTATTTACTTTTTACAGATTTTACTATTTACTATTTACTTTTTTACAGTTTTTACTATTTACTATTTACTTTTTTACAGTTTTTACTATTTACAGTGATGAGGTAATTTCCTTATGTTCGGGTGAAAGGTAATTTCTTTTACTATTACTATTTAGATTAATCTCCCTTAAAAATAATATATTTACTATTTAAATTGGACTTAATCAGGATACCGCCAGATTGGTCGGTGGGTAATAAAACATAAATTCCGCCTTTATGGCTGGTTATTTTGGTTTCGCCTTTATGGCTGGTTATTTTGGTTCCGCCTTTATGGCTGGTAATAATCACAAGTTTATATATTATTTTAATGGGAGATATCTAAATAAGTAGTAGTAGAATTAATTCCTTTTACCTTAACATTTTATTATTACTTTTCAGTATTTTTATTTTATGTCTTTTATTTTTATGTTTTTATTAGTCCTAGTTATGTGTTAGTTAACTAGGGGTTGTGATGACTTTTAATATCAATAGTTTATAAGGGATTATTTTATAGTTTGGATAATTAATAAGTTTACTTATTAAGTCTTAAGCTTAATGCTTCTTATTGTCTGATCACCAATAAGATTGAAATGGTAAATCTAAAATGAACTAGACATAGGGATTTTAGGTTTCAGCCTTAAACTTAATACCCCACGATCTTCTTTGAGGATAGATAACCCTTTAATAGATTTCCTTACAGGATAGGAATATACCTGTCAGGCGGGGGTAGCTATAATTGGAACTTAGACTTAATGAATCCAGGTAATGTGGTTGACATAGGAATATGGTTCAATTGGGTTATACTGGGTATTTGTAGTTGACCATCGGAAGAGGCTCTTACATAATTTAGTGTTCCAGGTTAGTAAACTGATTTATTACACAAACATAAAATAATCACTTCATCTTTTAAATGATATTAAAGGAAATCACAACCTTATATCTTTTTATCTGTTATTTTCCTTAGTATTTTCTTTTGTCTTTTATTTATTTATTTAGCAAATCTACAATCAACCAAATCAATCAAGCAATCAATTCCATTCTCCCTTTTAATTAGATATTTGTAATTAAATAGATTCAATAATTAATAACAACAGTAGGAATTAAGTCCTCGTGGGATCGATATTTTTATACTACTTGAACGATACGTGCGCTTGCGTTATACGTGTGTGTTTACGCCGGTCAAGTTTTTGGCGCCGTTGCCGGGGACTTATATTTCTTGAGTTATTAATTTTGAAGCTATCTAATTTACTTATATCTAATTTTCTTTATTTTTATCTGTAATTTTTATTTCTTTCTTTTGATTTCAGGTGACTTAAAAATGGAACACTACTGGGAGATTGAGAGACTACGTGCTTTACAAGAAGATACACCCCACATCTGGGAGCAACAGTCCAGTTTTCTGTGGCCTGTTGAACAGCCCAATGATTATCAGTGGATGCCAGAACCAAGCAATGCTACATTTGTTCATCAGAACGAAATGGGGAGATGTGTGATTTGTGATAGTAACCACCCGAGCGATCAATGTATATATCGATCAGAATGGGAGAATTTTTGGAGACAATCATGCTATGAAGAGCCATCACATTTCACAGAACCACATTTTCCATCTTATCCACCATCTATCTTTGATCTTCATCAACAACCAGAACCATCAGAAGAAGATCAATTAATTCACATGTTCAAGGAACAAGCAGCTCAATTTGATGCACAAGTTCAGAGTAACACAGAATCCATACAGAGAATGACAGATCAGATCAGACAATTCACAGAAAACCAGAACTATATACTTCAAGAACCAGTTCCAGATGACACTGATGAAGCCTTCAAGTACCAATCATTTCACAATGACACTTCAACAGAGGAGGAGGCTGAGCAGTATCAAGAACCAGAGGTATCAGTTCAGGAGCCCGAACCGGTAAAGTCTCGATTTGATTTCTATTATTCTGACTCTGACGAGGAGGAAGCTGATCCATTTATACCAACTGCACCAACAACGGAGGATCAAATTTTTAAGCCTCAAAATGAAGATCTTGGAAAATGCTTTGCACAAATGTTTGATGAAGATCTACCTGAGCCAATCATTTCACCCAGATCAGAGGATGAAGACCTAAAATCTGACATTTCTTTTCATCCTCAGGTTGAAAATTTTGAAACATGTATTTCACAAATGACAGATGAAGAGCTGAATGCAGAAATTTTCAAATACATCTGCGAAGAAAAGGTGGAGCAAAAAGAAGAGCAAATGGAAGAGCAACAGTCAGACCAAAATAAAGATCCAGAGCATTCAGGAAAAACATCGATGTTTTGGGGAGTGCAAATCAAAGATATCATCTAGAAGCTTGACAGAATGGAACTTCCATTCCAAATCAAGCATCATACGAGACCTCCTGATTTTCTTTCTTTCTTTTCAGGTACTACTGGAGCAACAAAGATTAAAAAGGTGGCACGAGCACTGAATAGAACAAAACTCTTTTTGCCACTTTACCGTTGGAAGAGACCATTCAAAAGCAACGCTCACGGGATTGTCTTTAATCGGACATCCAAAACGACATTGAAACCTCCTTGACAAATAGATTTCAGTCACGTCTGGCTGAAGACGAAAAATTTAGCGCTAGCAGGGAGGCAACCCATGCAATTTGTTGTAATTTATTTTTTCATATTTTGTGAACTTTTTAATTTTGTGTGTTATTTTTGTAGGGAAAGGCACAAACGAAGCATTTTAAGACAGAAGGAATTGTGTTTGGCAATCAAAGAAGAGAAACAATTCATTAGCAATGACTGAATAAGGAATGAAATCTTGAGACGCATTCTAATGAATTTATACTAAACGAGTGGCGTATTGCATACACAATTCCGTTACCTTAATTATTGCTTTGATTCGCTTTTCTGTTGTAATTATTTTTATTTTCGTAGACAGGATCCAAACTTTTTGACCTTTCACGATTTCTTTTGTTTTTTAGCTAACAAACGTCCTCTGGAAGATACTTCTGCTATTATTACTCACCCTTTTCAGGTACTATAAATTCAACCCGTCATTGCACTTTTGAAGGCATCTTGATTTGAAAAAGAAATACATAAAAAATGGAAGCAACTTCAAGAAGACGAGTTGAAAAAATTTGTGTGTTTTGCGGAAGTACTGTGGGTACTAAACCACAATACATAGAAGCAGCACAGGAATTGGGTCGAGTTTTAGCTGCAAGAAATATGCACTTAATATATGGCGGAGGAAATCTCGGACTTATGGGGATCGTTTCAAAGGCCGTACAGGAAGGAGGCAGTCATGTTTTGGGAATCGTCCCAAAACCCTTGGCAGAGGCAAATCTTATTGGATCATCAAACGGAGAGGAACTGATCGTATCAGGTATGTCTGAACGTTTGGTAGAAATGATTAACTGTGCTGATGCTTTTATTGCTTTGCCAGGTGGCTTGGGTACATTGGAGGAAATTTTTATAGTTCTATCTTGGGCGAACCTGAACATACACCAGAAACCAATTGGTTTGCTCAACGTTGATGGATTTTATGATTTTCTTTGTGTGTTTCTTGATGATGCTCGGAGAAATGGGTTCGTGTCAAAACCTATGAAAGAACTCCTCTTCACTGCCAGACTTGCTCCGGATCTGATAGACCAACTCATAGCCTATGAACCACAAGTTGACCCTATCCTATCAAAGATAAATTGGTCTGAGGACGATCGTGGTAAGAGGCGTCGAATTAATCTGGATTTTAACCTTTAATTTCCTGTAGATTTCAGCTAACCAGGTACAACCTTCTAACTCTCCTTTTACTGTTTAAGACATTGGGGACAATGTCTCATTTAGGTTTGGGGGAGGGATTTAATTGTTCAATTAGTGTGACTAGAGACAAGTTTCCACAGGATCTACAATAGATTGCTGAGTGTAACTTTTCTCACTGTCATACTATAAAGGTCAAACCTTTATTTCTCTCATGCCCCGATAAAACATAAAACTCATGTTTTAAATCTCAAAACTGTATAACATTTTCTGAAAATCATTTCTTTCTTAATTAAAGTGTAAATCATAACTATTTATGAAATGATTGTACTAATAAAATATTCTATCGCTCTAGCGTGAAAGTAAATCTGATATCAAAACTTAATAAATAAAACCAGTTTGAGAAAAGAGGTCCACTCACTGGTTATATAATGAGGCCGCGCTTCTCACTTGCTGAAGAAAGCTATGGTTCCTGTGATATCTTATAATTGATAATTCGATTAGATAGCGAACTAAGGAACGTTTTCTGAATTAATTTAGGTCTATCAATCCGAATAATTTTTTTGTTATTACAAGGCGTAACGCACTTATATCATGATGTTATATATATACCAATTGATACGAGGCCCTAAGGGTGGCCTCTAACGTGCTAGGATGGGACTGGAATGATTTAAAAATGATTTGGAAAAATTTATGCCACGCGTCGCGACGTAAGTCCTTGCACATCACAACGCGCGGCGTCCAGAACCGTGTCATAATTTTTCTCTTACGCGTCGCGACGTAAAGCTCTTTGGCGTCGCGACGCGACCTGGTTTTCCAGGATTCTGCATTTTTCTCCTTCAACTCTAATTCATCCAATGCACAACTCTAACATTCCCATATTACAAACCAATGCTTAAAACATCATATATACTCAATTCCCATCGGTAAACTATATCATCATTTCATCAACAACCAACTTTCAATCAATTACATATACTCTCATATAATTAAACCCAAAACTTTAACAAGTTAGAGGTTTTTCTTTAAATTCCTTATTGTCTTAAAATCGCACAATCATCACATTCATGTGCCAATTTATCCATCTCAAAACACAAGAAACATATACACTCTCCCCCTCCAACACATTCACACACTTAACCTCAATCCATATTAAATTTAACCATAACACATTCAAAAAAGCATCCAATAACTGATTCAAGCCAATTTGATTCCAAATTCCATGGTTTGAAGGATGCGAATTGAGGCTTTAAATTTCCTTGATCAAAATTGATAAATACAAGTAGAAGGGAAGTTAGAAACTTACTTGTCATGTGATATGCTTGGAAACATCAAAAATCACTCCTAAGATAGCATAAGAAAGAAGAAAAGAAGAAGGAAAAAAATGAGAAGTTTTCCCCCCAACTCTCCCTCACGTTTATGGCACCTTGAGAGGATGAGTGAATAGTGCTCTATTAATAGAGCAAGGGTTTTATTTTTGTGTTGTAATTGAATGGTCCACAACTTGCCACATCACCCAAATTCTAGTTAATTCTTGAAGTTACTGTAGAGTCGTGGAAATTGTAATTTTGACCTATTTCTGCTCCGAATTTGGAAAAAGTTTCAACGTGGAAGTTGCAGCTCTCTGTCTAAGATTTCTGAAGATATCTTATTCAGAAATATCGGAGACCGTATGAGGAAGTTACCACCCAATTACCATGAGCTGTCGGAGTGAAATATCGTAAAGTTTCGCATTGAAATTTCGAAGAAGCTATCGTTATCCAAAAGGTCATCCCATGAATGTATATATGCTCGGACATAATTTATATTGCGTACACTTGTCCTACGATGTAACAGTGTTACTGTCAACAGTGGTAGAAACCATCGGTCGTTACAAATTCTCCCCCCTTAAATAGGATTCATCCTCGAATCCTTTTTAAACTTGGAATCTTATCGTGGATTACAGAATTTATGGTTCCTTATAAACCATCAACTTTATCTGACTATATACCCACCGCTTTAGTCTTATCCACTGTACTATACCATTTCTCGATGATTTATCGTGTGCAACATTACACAAAACACCCCAGGACAATGTGATGATCATACTGAATTTGGAATGTCATGATTTGGAAGTAGTAACTAGAACTGTACACTAACTTATATGTGTGAACTCTTACTTTGTTATACTATACTGACTTAACAATAAAGGTCTTTGTCTGGCTGATCACTCTATATTTGAATAGTAAGTATATGATATTCTCTATCTTTTCTTAATATCTAACCCATGCATCGTACCTCTAGTCATATTTGGGTAAACTGCTTTAGAATTTATGGCTTCAGTGATTATCCCTAAATTTCTCTACTGAGAAGTACTACCTTGTTCTTCTTTAGGATTTTTGCTAAGTATCATTGACTACCTCATTTCTGGGCCTCTAGTTCTGCTCAATATTCTTTATCTCCAAAGAAATCTTTTTCTCCTAATCTTTAATTATGCTCATCAATTATTCGAGTTGATCGGGTTTTTCTTGGCTGATACTTTTGACTCTCACTAGAAGTTCTAGTGTTCCCATGATTAGGCTTTCCATGTTCCCTTTCCGGAATCAAGAGGTTTAAAGGAGTGATCTTTGTGGTTACTGGCAATGCTTGCACTCAATACTTCTTTTGCCCCACTTGTTCAACTTAATCGTAATATTCGTTTTCATATCCTGATTACTCAATTCTTTCTATATTCTTTTTTCTAAGCTCCAACTACTTATGAGCCTTTTCTTCAAATCCTAATGTCCATATTTATATTTAAGGGGTTTAGGGTTTCCTAACTCATTGGTTCTGTCTACCGATATCTCTTGTACTAGATGTGTTGCTTCAGGATAGTTTCCTAGTGATCCTCTTTAATTCGCTAATGGTCAGACTTACTCGTATGTATCTTGATACTTAAACTGCATTCTTTATTATTAACATCAACGCTGACATTTTGGCCTGCTAAAGTTCATTTCCTTTTTGTACTTGCTCTCATTGTTACTGCAAATCTGGTTGTTGTTCCTTTACATTGACTCGTGTTCTATTCATGTTTACATGCTAAGATACCTCATTTTTATTGTCTTCCATACCGTAGTAAACTTATTTTCCCGGTTCTACACCCTGTCAATACTTACTTAATATTTTCTTTTGATGTCGTTGCACTTTGACAGCTTCATTTTATTCTTTTTTCCTTAGTATCATATTCATCTCCTACCTCATCCTATTCTATACCAAGAACTCCCTTGATCCATGCCTTTGTCTTCTTATCTAAGGAATATCTTTTTTTCTTTTAAATATCTACTATTTCGTCAAACTTTGGTTCCTTGGAATCTCAGTAATTACTTGACTATTACTTTATTTTTGTATTGATTCATCCGAACAACTTCTTTTCTGACTCTTTTATTTAGAACTGTCTTTCACTTTTACTCCATTCTTAAACTACATCTGGAGGTCTTATGTTCTGGTCTTCTTTCACTATACTCCCACTTATTCCTGAGAATATCATAAGGTAACCTTGAAGGTCCATCTCTGTGACTTTCGTTCAACGAGGGTTGGAATGGTGGGAACTAATCCTAAAGTCTTTCTGATTATAGTAATCTAGTTGCACATACTACTTGTTTTACGAACCTAGAACTCTCATGTGTGTATATATATATATATGATGTCTATTCCTGCACTGGGGCACTACTGCTAAAAAGTCTCTGGTTCATTTTCTTTATCTTAATTCTAATCACGTTCAACTATCGAACGCATTACATGTTCTATGAAACTCTCCCCTGGAGCCATATTCTCTAAAAATTTCCTTGTGCTACCTCTGTACTCATTCTTATTTAATTTATGTTACTAAACCTTTTGAAGTCGTTACTTATTTTTTCCGAGTGCCGATGTCTTATCTTTATTATTCCTCCTTAAGAAGCTTACTATGTTGCATAAGTTTCTATTTCTCCTCCTCAGTCTTTTGAACTCCTTGCATCCTTACTTTCCTGAAAACTATATTAACTTTGATTTTCAAGACACTCTCTACTAAAATCTTTTGGTTAAGGGTCACACATATCTATTAGTCACATACTATACTCTTGAAAGCCTTTCTTTCTAATTTCTTCATTTCCTTGAATCTTTACTTCCCTAAAGGGTTTATACTTCTAAGATGACTTCTAGATTGGTTTAACTTACTATAATTCCAAACTTTCTATCTTATAAGGAATTTTTACCATCTTTTTGTCTTTTATCTATGTTCTGTTGAACTTATTGGCTCTATTATCTAGACACCTCATAACCCATCTATTCTTTCAAACACTCTTATTTACTTTGTTCTTCCTCTGACTGGGTTCCAAGTTGGAAATGGCTACCTACTCACATGTCTGTTTAAGTGTCTAATTACTTACCATAGTCGGGGACTAAGAAAAATTTATATACATGCTGCTGAAACTGAATTAACTAATCCATGCCTTAGAATTCTTTACTCTTATCACTTATTCCGAGGTCTTCACTTTCATTGCTGTCTCCAAGCTATATTATCTACATTTTTATGTTTGCTGAATCCTCTTATCACTACTTATTTCCTGCTTGCTTTCATATCCTGATTATTTGCTTTGCGCTATGTTATATGAGGATAACGATGGTGTTTCATTCTTCTAGCTGCTTCTTAGATCCCTGCTTTTTAGTTCTTGCCTTAAGTTTGATTTTGGCTCTATATTCTACTACCGTTCGTACTGGCACTCTGGTCATTTCTAAATATCTTCAACCTCTCAAGTCTATTCTTGTATACTTCCATGGTTTCCTGCTAACTAGGGCTGATATGCAGATTCCATTATATTTGGTCTATTATGTATATTTCTACTAGTCTTGCAAGCCTTACGCAGACTTGCCTGATCTTTGGGCTATCCTGGGTTGTCTTCTTTATATCCTCAAAACTTCCTTAATTCTTTTTCTAGGTGGTCTGCCTTCCAAGGTCTTTTCATTTCTTAAGATGAACTCTCATTGGGTTTCTTACGATCGCCTATACCTATGCTGGTGGGAACTGCTTTATATCTCGTCAATCATTCTCTTTATGTTTCGATGGGTTTCAAGATCCTTGTTCTGGTACTTGGTGTCCTGGTGGAGACTATTTCTTATGTAAGGTAGGTATGAGCTAGATTCCATCAGGACATCTTTCTTAACTAGTATCACTAAGTGGTCGCATACTAGGTAACTTAGCGTCTTGTCCTCATCGAATCGCTTGGGGTAAGGTACCAGTTATTTTTATCTATGACATTTATTTATCTGTTTAAGGACTTGGGTCTGGGTTTGGGGAATCTGGAATTCTCTTCGTCCTCTTTGGCATCTCAGTCTATTAGAATTCTCTATGACTATTCCTGATTTCTTACTTCTTCTTCTGCCTTATGGTTATACTTGGTCATTAGGGAAACTCGCTATTTATATGAGTTGCTTAAGGACTATTGAACATGCTAGGAATAATTTTTCTGATGAGAAAAGGAATCTTGTTGAGAATGAAGAAACTCTACTCAATTCTACTCGGTATTTTACTCTCGTTCAAGTTTTCTATTTTCTTCTTTATTACTAGTTCAGGTATTATCTTTTACTATCTAACTTTATGCCTCTAGTTCTTACTTTTATCTAATTACTTAATCATATGCACGCCCTCTTATACCTTTCTGATGGATCACTATTTCCACACTTATGGATAGCTTTTCTTTTACTATCTGATTTCATAGTATCGTTTGTACTTCTGGTAATAGGCCGCATAACTTCAAGAAGATTCATAATCTTGGATCTAGAGTATAATTGTTCTCGTAAGGAATATTATTCGATAAGTCTGGAAAGGCTTACTAACCTGTCTATAGAACTTTGAGGACATACTAGAGGATCGAATACTGAAGAGGTAGTGCCTTGCATACGAGCATCCCGGACATACTGCGTATACAAAACCCTAACACTCTTCCCACTGCAGTCACTGACTCCCTAAACCATGCTCTGATACCATCTTTGTAACATCCCGATATGGGAGATGTTACTGGCAGGGGATAGATCGTACTAACCCCATAAGCCTCAGACTTTTGACTTTGAACAATACTGATACTCTTTTCAAATTTAATTTTTCATACGGAAACAATGCCCGAAACTATGACATAATATAAAATAGTTCCCATACGATTAAATACACAAACATCAATTATCTCAAAAATTCTATACATGAATTGTGAGATCACATTTTTATCCTATTTAAATTCTTATCCCCAAAAATCAATAACCACTCTCCTTATAAAACTCAACCACCCCTCATATTTAAAAACAATTAACCTTAACATATTCCTTAAGTGTGTATTTGTTGTGAATCAAATAGAGAGTAAGAAATATATTGAATTACCTTCCAAAGATCATTAGCAATCATAGAGAAAGAGGAGTTGAACAGTTAGAGAGAGAAACAAACACGTAGAGAGAGAAACCACAAAACCAGTAGAGAGAGAAAGTTAGGCAGGAGAGAGAAATAGCTAATTCAATGCATTCCGGCCATCAATTCTGGCAAGTGACCACATCTGGAGAATTCTCTCACTGAGACGAAGCCAACGTCGCCGGTCCGATCACCAGAAACCTTCGCACGCGCCTTCACGCGCTATCCACACGCCGCCGTATCTTCATTCCACGCGCCCATGCCCCGCCGTGCGTGACTGACACCTCCCGGACAGAAATCTTCCCATCATTGAGATACGCGGGTTAGACACCTCGTTTGCCCAATTCAGACCTTCAATTGTCATAAAACGAGCCTAGAACGAAAGTTAACGGTGTTCGATCGTTCTTCAGTGATCGTCGAGCATCCGCCATTACCACCACTACCGTTGTGATCCTGGTGACGTGTTCTCTCCGTGGACCACCTTGTTCTGAAATTCTAAAGTCATTGGAGCTCGGTACGTTATACTTTACAGTTTTAAGGGTGTATTTGTAATATTTTGAGAGTTTTGGACTTATTCGTAATTTGGCATGTTTAGGGACCTAAATGAATAAATTCTGATTTTTAGTGAGTAATATGAGATAATTGGAAGTTTTTGGACCAAATCGATAATATTGGAGAGTATTGGGGTTAAATTGCGAATTTGGAAAGTTTATGGGTAAAATCGTAATTTTAGTAAAATATACGGACCTGATCGTAATTTTATACTTTTCCAGATTTTAGCGAGGACATACAGATATAGAGAGTTTTGCGTGGATTGAGGTAAGTACAAAGCATGATGATTCCTTAACATAAATGTTTGTTGATCGATGTTTGATATGTGAGTTTACGTAATATAATATGAATATATTTATATATATGTTTGGAAATTTGATTGAGCAATCAATAGCATGAGAACATAAATTGTGAATATAAGTATTGGGTATAAATTGTATGCTTTTACTATGAATTGAAGTATTTGAGTATTATGTGATTTTGAGATGAGTTAATGGATTAAATGCGATGAGATGTGTTGTATTGGATTATGTGTGAGATTGTTGTTAAGCTGCCGGATTCAGTATGATAATGGTCGGATATGCGAGATTATGCAAGATTAGCAGAGGCGTGTGGTTCAATCATCCTCTTGCACATTTATACGGGATTATATGGTGGGAACCTTGGGGGTAAGAGAGAGACTCTCTCAATTGTTTCAATCCATTATTATACCGAATCCGGATAGCAAACCTTGTTTGATTGAGATGTGTTGTTGTGAGTATGTTTTGTCTGAGTTAACTGATATATATTAAATGTTGTTTTTCAGATATTAATTATATATGTATTTATATAATATATATATAATATATATATAATATATATATATATATATATATATATATATATATATATATATATATATATATTGTTGGTGAGGTCATGTTGAGAGTATGAGTGTTTTTACTTACTGAGCTTTTTAAGCTCACCCCCATTTTCCCAAACATCCCAGGTTTTTCGTCAGCGCAACAGTAGCAATATCAGTACCAGGATTTGACTCATTTACCACAGTCATCGGTCATGGTTGGTCCAGACATTTCTTTTGGCTTTTGAGATAGGACATTTAGGATAATTTCATATTTTCAGACACTTTTGGTGTAAACATTTATTTGAGATTTATTTGATTGCATTTTTATGGAATATTATTTTCTTTGCGAACTTTGGTTCAATTGCATGACATATAGGTGCTCGAACTGAAGTGCTTCGCGGACCCCTTTCTAGGGTTGGGCCCGCTCTAGGGAGGGGGTCGTGATAAATTTTGGTATCAGAGCGAAGGTTATAGATTCTGTAGACACCTTGCATTAGATGAGGGTATTAAATAATAGTTTTGTGTTTGTAGAAAAATGCCTGGACGTGGCTGTAGTACTGGTACTCAACGTGGGAGAGGGATAGTTTGACGAAATGTGAGAATGTCGAGTATTAGTTTAAAGAGACCTCACACTTAACCGGTAGATCATGAATTGGTTGCAGCTTCATCTGTTGTGCCACCGAGTATTGAGCATAACGAGGGTCCTAGACCTATACCTCGAGAAGTTCTGAAAGTCACCCCATCGTTACTTATGCAGTTGTACCTAACCGTATTCAGGCGACTATACCTACTAATCTAGAAGATATTTTGGGAAGGTTTATTGATGTAGTTGTACAGATGGTTTCCAGATGACCAGCAACTAATGTACCTTCGAGCACCGGTGGTAGTACGAACAAGCTATACAAATTCCTTAATTTGAGGCCTCCTCAGTTTCATGATACAACCGATCCCCTTGCTGTTGAGAAATGGAAGAATGATATTGAGCATATATTCAGTGTGTTAGACTTGACAGATCAAGAGAATGTTAGGTTTGCTGCCTTTATGATGAGAGGTGAGGCGGAGACCTGGTGGAAGCACACCGAGATTGTACTGACAGTTAGATTGAGAGCACCAGATTATTGGAGAGCTGATGGACTTAGAAGACCTCAGTATATCACATGGGATATGTTCGAGGAAGCCTTCAATGAGATGTACTTCCCTTACTTATTCATAGTAAGCAGCGTCGTCAGTTTGAGCATATCGTTCAGGGACTATCAGAGACAATGATGGAGTATGAGAGGCGGATGATTTCCCTATCCCGGTACTTTCTAGAATTTATTCAGCGAGAAGAAGACAAATAAGAGAAGTTCAAGGGCGGGCTCATACATGAGATGAGTTCATGGATCTCGATTTTGGGGAAGCTACCATATATAGTACTAGTTGACAGAGATATGATTTCAGAGAGTGACATCAGGGTCGAGAGAGAGAACATAGCAGCCTTTCGAGAGAGCATGAAGAGTGGACGAGACAGGGCAGATCTAATAGTAGATAATATTCTCCACAGTCGAGACACAGCGGGTTACCACCCGGAGTGCACCTCCTAGAGGTCAATTCTGTATGGGTCAAACTAATCAGGTTCATATATGGGCACAGTATCATTTATTGGTCAGAGTGCAGCGAGTGTAGCATCTCGACCGACTAGCATACACCGATGTCATAATTATGGTCATAAGAATCATATCAGCACACAATAAAACAGAGTAAAGAAATGTTACGAATGTCAGCAGCTTGGATATTTGGCTAGAGATTGTTCCGCTTGTGATATATCGTGAGAAGTTGAGCAACTGACATGAGGAGCAATGACAGTAGGATGTGGTAGAGGGATCAGTTCTGGTAGTAGTCGTGGGCGAGGCACGGGTTTCACAGAGGGAAGAAGCAGAGGGACTCCGAGTGGAGTAGATGGTGGTAGATGACAGGCAACTCAGACATATAATGCACCTGCAGCATTCATGAGTTTGAAGAATATGTGTTTCAGTCGTATTTAGATAAGTTTGTTATAGTGTTTATTGACGACGTTCTTGTATATTTGTCCTTCCGGATCGATCATGAGCAGCACCTTCGATTGGTATTGGATATTTTGAGGAGGGAGCAGTTATATGCCAAGTTCTCTAAATGTGAGTTTTGGCTAGACAAAGTGGCATTTTTGGGACACATCATCTCAGGATAAGGTATCTATGTAAGACCCGCAGAAGGTTGAAGTTGTTCTGAAATGGGAGAGACAATCAGTTCTCTATTATTGCCGCTCTGATGACTCAGTTGACGAGAAAAGAAGTACCATTTGTGTGTACTGGCGATTATGAAAGGAGCTTCCAGATTTTAAAGGAGAAATTGACTACTGCACACCGGTACTCACTCTACCATCTGGACTTGATGGATATGTGGTTTATACGGATGCATCACATCAGGGATTAGGATGTGTGTCTATGCAGCTTGGGAGAGTGATTGTGTATGCTTCGAGACAGTTAAAGACCCTTGAGAATAATTATCCCACCCATGATCTGGAGTTGTCAGAAATTGTACATGCTCTTAAGATTTGGAGGCATTATTTATATGGTGCCAAGTGTGAGATTTATACCCGACCACAAGAGCCTGAGATATCTTCCCACTCAGAGAGAGTCGAATTTGAGATAGAGGCGTTGGATGGAGCTCCTCAGTGACTATGATTGTACTATTAATTACCATCTGGGGAATGCCAATGTAGTTACTGACGCACTCAGTAGGAATAATGTGGGTAAATTGCAATTTCTGAGAGCTATACAGAGAATGTTTGAGGAGATGGCGACGTTACGTTTGAAATTTGAGGTATCTGACAAATGAGGGCTTCTTGCTCATATAAAAATTCGGCCTACACTGCTAGATAGAGTCAAAAAAGCACAAGACAAGGATGAACAACGAAAGAAAGGGAAAGCAGAGGCTGCAGAGGGAGAAGGTACTACTTTCATATTGAGTTCAAATAATGTGTTACTTTTTTATGACAGAGTTATGATACCATCTACCGGAGCACTTAAGTGGGATATTTTGGATGAAGCTCATGATGTCCCATATAACATGCATCATGGGAGTACCAAGATGTATCAGAATCTGAAGAAAACTTACTAATGGTTGGGAATGAAGAGAGAGATTGCAGAGTTTGTATCACGTTGCCTGGTTTGTCAGCAGATCAAGGCAGAGCATCAGCACCTAGCTGGATTACTCCAGCCTCTACCTATACCTGAGTGGCCGTGGGAAAACATTACGATGAATTTTAAAGTAGGACTACCGAGGACACAGAAAGGCTACGATGTAATTTGGGTGATAGCAGACCAATTGTTTAAGTCTGCTCATTTCCTTCCGATTCGAGTTACGTGGGGACCAGAGAGGCTACCAGAACTATATGTGGAGCAGATTTTGCGGTTACATGGAGTACCGACATCGATTGTATCAGATAGAGATGCCAAATTTACCTCTAATTTTTTACAGGGTTTCCAGAAGTCTATGAGGTTAAAGATTACTATGAGCACCGCATTTCACCCTCAGACTGACAGACAGTCAGAGCGGACTATTTAGACATTGGACGACCTACTGAGATCGTGTGTATTAACTTTTATGGGAGGATGGGATGGTCATTTACATCTGATAGAGTTTGCTTACAACAACAGCTTTCAGGCGAGCATCGGTATGGCTCCATTTGAGGCATTGTATGAGAGGAAGTGCAGGACTCATGTTTGTTGGGTGAGGTTGGAGATAGATAGATTCATGGTTCAGAATTGGTAGATATGACATCTGAGAGGATCAGACTTATCCGAGCTAGACTGTTGGAGGTGCAGAGTCGACAAAAGAGTTATGCTGACAAAATAAGAAAGGATCTTGAGTTCCAAGTGGGGGATAACGTTTTCTTGAAAGTCTCCCATTGGAAGGGAGTATTGAGATTTGACTGGAAGGGAAAGTTGGCACCACGCTATATTGGTCCTTATGAGATATTAGAGAGAGTGGGCAAAGTGGCATATCGTCTGACATTACCACCGGAGTTAGAAAGGATTCACAATGTGTTTCATGTGTCAGTGCTGAAGAAGTACGTACTAGATCCTACTCTCATCCTAGAGAGCCAACCGGTCGAATTGAGTGAGAATATGACTTATGAAGAAAAACCTGTGAAGATTGTAGAGCGGAAAGTCCAAGAGTTGAGATCCAGACAGATCCCCCATGTAAAGGTCATGTGGACTAATCATCACATACAAGAGGCGACTTGGGAAGTGGAACAAGACATGAGGGAGAAGTATCTAGAGCTATTTGAGGATTGAGAAATTTCGAGGATGAAATTTTTATAAGGTGTGTAGATTGTGAGATCACGTTTTTATCCTATTTAAATTCTTATCCCCAAAAATCAGTAACCATTCACCACTCTCCTTATAAAACTCAACCACCCCCCTCATATTAAAACCAATTAACCCTAACATATTCCTTAAGTGTGTATTTATTGTGAATCAAATAGAGAGTAAGAAATATATTGAATTGCCTTCCAGATATCAGTAGCAATCATAGAGAAAGAGAGAGTTGAACAGTTAGAGAGAGAAACAAATACGTAGAGAGAGAAACCACAAAACCAGTAAAGAGAGAAAGTTAGGCAGTAGAGAGAAACAGTTCGTTCGATGCCTTCCGGCCATCATTTTTGGAAAGTGACCACATCTGGAGAATCAACTCGCCGAGACGAAGCCAACACCCGGCCGGTCCGATCACCAGAAACCTCTGCACACGCCTTCATGCGCTATCCACGCGCCGCTGCATCGTCATTCCACGCTCCCATGCGCTGCCGTGCATGACTGACACCTCCCAGACCAAAATCTTCTCATCATCGAGATGAAGCCAACGTCGCTGGTCCGATCGCCTGAAACCGCCGCACGTGCTCCCACATGCCACCCACGCACTGACGTGTCACTGCTCCACGCGCCTCCATGCGTGCAGTACACCTCCCAAACCAGAATCTTCCCCTTATCGAGATACGCGGGTTAGACACCTTGTTTGCCCAATTCGGACCTTCGGTTGTCATGAAATGAGCCTAGAACGAGAGTTAACGGTGTTCAATCGTTTGTTGGTGATCGTCGAGCATCCGCCATTACCACCAATGCCATTGTGATCCTGGTGACGTGTTCTATCCGTGGACCACCTTGTTCTGAAATTCGGAAGTCGTTGGAGCTCGGTACGTTATATTTTACAGTTTTAGGGGTGTATTTGTAATATTTTGAGAGTTTTGGACTTATTCGTAATTTGGCATGTTTAGGGACCTAAATGAATAAATTCTGATTATTAGTGAGTAATATGAGATAATTGGAAGTTTTTGGACCAAATTGATAATATTGGAGAGTTTTGGGGTTAATTGCGAATTTGGAAAGTTTATGGATAAAATCGTAATTTTAGTAAAATATAGGGACTTGATCGTAATTTATATTTTTTCCAGATTTAGCGATGACATATAGATATATATAGTTTTGCGTGGATTGAGGTAAGTACAAAGCATGATGATTCCCTTAACATAAATGTTTGTTGATTGATGTTTGATATGTGAGTTTACGTAATATAATATGAATATATTTATATATTTGTGTTGGAAATTTGATTGAGTAATCAATAGCATGAGAACATAAATTGTGAATATAAGTATTGGGTATAAATTGTATCCTTGTACTATGAATTGAAGTATTTGAGTATTATGTGATTTTGAGATGAGTTAATGGATGAAATGCGATGAGATGTGTTGTATTGGATGCTGTGTGAGATTATTGTTAAGCTGCCAGATTTAGTATGATAATGGTCGGATATGCGAGATTATGCGAGATTAGCATATGCATATGGTTCAATCCCTCTCTTGCACATTTATGCGGGAAGCCAATATATTCAAGATAGAAAAAATGACAGGAAGCCAATCTATTCAGAATAAAAGTGACAAGCTAGCTAAGCGCGCAAACACCCACGTGACACTTAGAAAATCTTGTGGTCACTCTTAATTTTTTTTTTTTTTTTTGCTCATAAATACAGAAAAATGCAATTAAAACACAAAGACGGTGCATCTGATAAGGTTTCCCAACTCAAAATGCTGGCTAATTTTTTCTTCCGCAACTAATATTCTAAGGCGAATGTGGGACCTAAAATGAAAATTTGACGGAGCTACGTGATCCGTCTCATTGATGATCTTGTCTAGTACTATAAAATTGATATATTATGGGTTAGAGGTGTTCAGTTTTTCGAGTCAACCAGCGACCTGACCTGACATAACCCGACCCGACCCGACCCGTTTGGATTTCAAAAAAATAATATATTTTTGGGTTAACCCGACCCAACTCGATTGAGTTTTTAATATTATTTCAGTTCCTTATTACATATATTGTCTTGAAATTTTATATGTATGACAAGTTTCAGGACATCAAATAACTGTATTTATGTCTCAAAATAATTAATATATAAAAAATTTTCTTTTTATGGTGACCAGACCTGACTTGCAAGACTCGACCCACGCGGGTTTGCATTCTCAAATTTTGGGTTTGGGTTTGACGACCCGATCGAATTTAGCAAAATTTTAAAAAAAAATCTGACCTGATCAGACCGGTGAACACCCTTATTATGGGCTCTGTAACTCTTCTAGGTGCAAAAGTTACGATTGTATAAAAATTCGTGTGAGTGAGGGTTTTCTGGCTTAATAATGTGTTATATACTAAATTTTATTTTATCATTCAGGCATCAACACTCGTAATAATGGACTCTATCACTTTTTCTGTTACAATCTCACTGAAATCCACAAGATTATGCTAAAAACACAACGAAAGTAAACACACAGTTCACTGCAAAACTATAATAATGAGTCCAAAATTCAATTTTTTTTAACTCTAAAGTCAATAAGGAAAAAAATAAGATAATTCAACCCTAGGACAGAAGACAAAAAATGCAGATTGCAGGCACCAGAAACACAGGCAACAGGTAGAATGAAAAATGAAGAAACTGTTGGAAATTATTCTAAATGTTCATTAAGGGTAAATCTGTCATTTTGTTGCATTGGGTGCTTGTGAGGGGTACAACCTTTTGGGGGGTTGCACCCCACCCCAAAGGGTGCCCTATTGGCACCCTTACATGCTTTATAAAAGAGGCATTATATCCAATACAAAAGGGTTAAAAAAAAGATATCTGAAATTTGTGAGTCATTTATTGTTTTTTGGTTTTTGAGAGAGAGTTCAACCATTTCCTAGTTTGTATACTTGTCAATGAGTGCTCCTTGGACAAGAAGGAACCAAGTTATCCTGGGAGAACATTGGCCAATTGCGAATCCGTAAAGCACCTGTGACGGGGCCAATAAGTTCTTAATGACAGAGGATTATCTCGACTTGGATTCATAAGGTTTTTCTTAATTATCAACTTTTAAGGTTTCTAGGATTTATGCATATTAGATACAATTTTATGGTTTGAATTAGTTGTTTGCATGTTATTTTAAGTTTAATGACACTAAATATACAACAATCTTAAGAACTTATTGGATTCTAGTGTTGTTAGATAGTAATTTGCATGCTATGGTAGAAAACTTTCTGGGAAAATACGAACTGTGCATGAAAAACCCGTAGGGCGTTCGAACGCCCGACGCACGCGAAGGCAAAAATCTGAAAATTCGTAAGAATGTTCGAACGCGTCTTCAAACATAACTCGAACGCAAACCTTCTGCCTAAGAACGTTCGAATGCGTCCTAAACACAACTCGAACATAAACTCTCTGGAATCATTCTGTTCGAACGCGTTCTCGAACGCTATACGAACGTGAACTCTCTGGAATCATTTCGTTCGAATGCATTATCGAACGCTACTCGAACGTGACCTCTCTGGAAACACTTCATTCAAACGCGTTGTCAAACGTGACACGAACGTACCCACACTGCCAGTCTCGTTCGAACGTAGATACGAACGTGACACTAACGAATCTGTCATGAAATTGTTATAAACTGCAAAGACTTAGATTAAGTTACTATTAACTTAGTAAATCATATACTGAAACACATTAAATCTTGGTACTATAGATTTAAGCTATTATTAGAGTGTTCAATTATCACAAGCATACACTTAGTGATAAAATTGAAACTTATTTCTGTGTTGCATACTTGGTTGAGAATTTAAAGTGTAATTTTACACAAGTAATTCCATCCAATCTTGTTTGACACATACACATATATCTACACTTATCGTATATTGTTTTGTGACATTGAAAAAGTGAAATACTGAGTTTGAATTGCTAAGAGGTTCTATTGAGAAAGTAGTTAAAGGATACTCTGTCAAAAAGGTGATAAGATCCTAAGTGGTCAGGGACTTAAGTGGTTACTCCAGACCCCTCTCGTCCTCTGGGAATATTCCTTTATTTACTTTTCATAAGAAATCTTGGTTGGAAATTCAAGGACTTGTGTTTATTGGTACTATTGTCCAATAGAACAACAAGTGGATATTTGATATATCACTTGAGACAAGATCATTTGTTGGTCGTTGTACAATTTGTCTTTTGTAGACTTATTTAACCCTGGTTGTTTCCAGCTACATATGGTTAGCGGAAACATCACAGTACCAGTCTCTCATGGAGAAAAACCGGAGAAGTTTGGTGGGGCAAACTTCAAACAGTGGCAGAGCAAAATATTGTTCTACCTGAAAACTCGGCAGTTGGGTAAGTACCTCAAAGATCCTCCGGGTCTTGTGGAGGGTGAATCAGAGGCAGCCAAGGAACTGCGAGGAGAGACATGGTCGTTTGGCGACTTCCTTTGCAAGAGCTACCTTATGGGTGGTCTTGACAATACCATGTACATTGTGTACTAAGGCATGTCTTCTGTGAAGATTCTCTAGGAATCTCTCGAGAAGAAAATAAAATCGAGGATGTCGGAAAAAATATTTATTGTGGGTAGAATGATGTCTCAGTTGGGTGAACTGTAGTTTATTATTCATGAAATACTGGATGAAGGAATGAAACTCTGTGAGACGTTTCAAGTAGCCACAAATTGAAAAGTTACCTCCATCATGGAAGGACTTCAGGAGCTATCTGAAACACAAAAGAAGAAGATGAGCCTTGAAGACCTTGGAGTTCGATTGAGAATCGAACATGACAACATGATGTCCGAGAAGGCCAGCTACAAGACTATGGAGTCTAAGGCCAACATCATTGAGGGTGTAAAGGGTAGCAAGAAGAGAAACAGTGGAGCTGATTCCCCAAGCGAACAATAAGTTCTAGGGGAAGTGCTACAACTGTGAAAAGAGCGGTCATATGACAAAGGACTGCAGAAACAAGAAGTCTCAGGACAAGGGCAAGGAAAATTGAGGCCTATGTCGCTGAAGATGAGCAGTTAATTGATGAGATTTCATAAATGAACCTCTCAGCAGTGGTAACTGAAGCCAACTAGGTTGGGAATCCGAGAGAATGGTGGGTAGACACTGGGGCTACTCGTCATATCTGTGCAGATAGCAAGATATTTTCCTCGTATCAGAAGGTCGATGGCGGCGACCATCTGATAATGGAAAACTCGTCTACCTCTAGAATGGTTAGACAAGGCACAGTGGTTCTGAAAATGATATCCGGAATGGAGCTTACATATAAGAATGTTTGCATTTTCCAGATATTCGGAAGAACTCAGTCTCGGGTTTGTATTTGTTTCTGAAAAGATTGTATTAACCAAAAATGATGTCTATGTAGGAAAATGAAACCTTGCTGAGGGCTTTTTCAATGACTGTCAATTGTGCTATTAATAAAGCTGAAACTTCTTCTTATATCATTGAGTCACAAAATGTATGGCATGAGAGGTTAGGACATGTTAATTATGATACAATGCGTACATTAATTAACATGGACCTTATACCTAAATTTGCATTGATAGCCAACATAAGTGTGAGGCATGTGTTAAAGTAAAAATACATAGAACATCATAGAACGAAGTTCTGAACCCTTAGAACTTGTACACACTGACATGTGTGAACATGAATATTGTGCAAACAAGAGGCGGTAAAAAGTACTTTGTCACTTTTATCGATGAAAGCACAAGATTCTGTTAGGTGTATTTGCTGAGGAGCAAAGCTGAAGCTATTGAGAGCTTTATACACTGAGAACGAAGTTGCAAATCAACTTGGCAAGGAAATCAAAAGAATCAGGAGTGATAGAGGTGGTGAATATGTTTCATCATTCGGTGAATATTGTTCTGTGCATAGAATTATTCACGAAACCACTGCTCCTTATTCTCCTCAACAAAATGGGATTGTTGAGTGCAAAAAACGAACGTTGAAGGAAATGATGAATGCCATGTTGACTAGTTCTGGTTTACCTCAGAAGTTGTGAGGGGAAAGCCCTGCTTTCCGCGAACTACGTTCTGAATAAGCTTCCTCACAAGAGATTGGACAAGACACCATATGAGTTGTGGAAAGGCTATGTACCTTCCTATAAATATCTGAAAATGTGGGGGTGTCATGGTTCCTAAACCTAAGAAGGTGGAATATGACCCAAAACTGTTGACTGTATATTCATCGGATATGCTTGCAACAGTAGTGCGTATCGATTCTTGGTACACAAGTATGAGATTCCTGACATCAATCTAAATGTGATGATTGAGTCATTGAATGTAATAATTTTTGAAGAGACATTTCCTTGTAAGGAAAAACAAAGAAGATAGTCTTTCAAAAGATCTGTTGATACTGTCAAGGACGGTGATCAGGTTGACCAAGAGTCAAATCCGATTTTCTGACATATTTGTTAGAAAATGAGCCTCAAAGCTATAAAGAAGCAATGTCTTCTCCGGAGGCACCTCTGTGGAAAAAGGCTATTAACAGTGAGATTGATTCAATTTTTACAGAATCATACTTGGGAGTTGGTTGATCTTCCTCCAGGTTGTAAGCCACTGGGCTACAAATGGATATTAAAAATGAAGATGAAAATGGATGGATCAATAGTTAAGTACAAGGCAAGGCTTGTCATAAAAGGTTATAGACAAAAATAAGGCCTTGTTTACTTTGACACCTATTCACCAGTGATTCGTATCACATCGGTAAGAATGCTCATAGCCATAACAACTATATTTGGTCTTGAAATACATCAAAATGATGTAAAGACGTCATTCTTGATTGGTGAATTGGATGAAGAGACTTACATGGAACAACCATAAGGGTTCAATATTCCTGGATAAGACAGAAGGTGTGCAAACTTGTAAAATCCTTGTACGGATTAAAGCAAGCACCTAGACAATGACATGAGAAGATTGACAAAGAGATATTGTCAAGTGGGTTTAAAAAACCGATGAGTGTGATAAATGTATGTACACCAAATCAACTCAAAAAGATATGTCATTGTATGTCTCTATGTAGACGATATGCTGATAATTGGTAATAATCATGAGTTGATTCAGTCTACCAAGAAAGTGTTATCCAGCAAATTTGATATGAAAGATTTGGGAGTAGCTAACCTAACTCTTCCTCTATCAAAGAATACTGGCTTAAGCGTATTGCAATTAGAGTATTCAAGGATCATCGGAAGTCTGATGTATCTCACGAATTGCACACGAACTGATATCGCTCAAGCTATGAACCGGCTTAGCAGATATACAAGCAATCCATGACATAACCACTGGAAAGCCATAGTAATTGTTTTGAGGTATGAGAAACTTCAAAAATATGGGCTACATTACAAGAGATATCATGTTGTTCTAGAGGGATACATTGATACTGACTGGATATCTGATACAGTGGATTCCAAATCTACGGTTGGATTTGTTTTCACACTTGGTAATGCAGCCGTGTCATGGAAATCCTCGATGCAAACAGGTGTTGCCTAGTCTACTATGGAATCAGAGTTCATAGCATTAGACAAAACATCGAAAGAAGCAGAATGGCTTAGAAACTTCCTAGAAGATATTCCTAGTTGGCCCAAACCGGTGCCAGCGATTAGCATACATTGTGATATCCAATCGGCTATTAAGAGAGCCCAAAATACAATGTATAATGGTAAGTCTCGACACATACGTCGGAGACATAATACCATACGTCAACTGCTCTCAAGTGGCATAATAACGATCGATTATGTCAAGTCGAAGAAAAACCTAGCGGATCCACTGACTAAAGGTTTACCTCGAGAGAAAATTGAGAAGTCATCGAGGGGAATGGGCTTGAAGCCTATAAATTAAGAATTGTCATTGTGGAAACCCAACTTAGCTGACTGGAGATCCCAATATCTAGGTTCAAAAGGGACAACTGAAACTTTGTGCAATTCAAAACAAGCACTGAAGAGTTTTGTACTCTTTCCCATTCCGATAATGACGTTGAGTGAGTGCTGTCTGTCATTGGTTAGGATAAGCTAAGGATTTTAATGATCACTATATTTCAAGTAAGAAGTGAGGTCGCTTCCATGTGAACTTTTAAAGGCGGGTTACCCTAAAGTGCTTGATGAATCCGGGACCGTTGTTCAGGGCCGAAATGAACACAACCATAGAACGGGAAAATGGTCGAAGTAAAGCTGTGTGTTGGCAGTTGTCTTGATTTACACCAACGGCAGAACAGTTCAAGACTATGGGTCACTGGTTTGCCAAGTAAATCTGATTGTCACTCACTAGGAAAGGTTCAAGGCGAAAGCTACCTATTTCGATGCAGCTTTAGTTCATGGTAACTCTCTCAAGTGTCTCCATGAATATTTGAAGAATTGTGGGGGATTGTTAGAAATTCTTATAAATGATCATTAAGGGTAAATATGTCATTTTGTTGCATTGGGTGCTTGTAAGAGGTACAACCCTTTGGGGGTTGCAACCCACCCCAAAGGGTGCCCTATTGGCACCCTTACATGCCTTATAAAAAAGGAATTATATCCAATACAAAAGGGTTAAAAAAAAGATATCTGAAATTTGTGAGTCATTTGTTGTTTTTTGGTTTTTGAGAGAGAGTTCAATCATTTCCTAGTTTGTATACTTTTCAAGGAGTGCTCCTTGGACAAGAAGGAACCAAGTTATCGTGGGAGAACATTGGCCAATTGCGAATCCGTAAAGCATCTGTGACGGGGCTAATAAGTTCTTAATGACATATGATTATCTCGACTTGGATTCATAAGGTTTTTCTTAATTATCAACTTTTAAGGTTTCTAGGGTTTATGCATATTAGATATAATTTTCTGGTTTGAATTGGTTATTTGCATGTTATTTGATGTTTAATGGCACTAAATATACAACAAAAACATGACGCAACAAGATGTAACAAAAACAAAAGAAAAGAAAACAAGACAAAAGAAAAGAAAAACGCAACAAAAGAACGAACAAATATGTGAACTGACCTTGAAACTTTTGCTCTAATACCAACTGATGAGAACTTGATTGGAGAAAGCCAAGCAACCCACACAAGATTTAAACGTCACTAAGAAAGCCAAAAAACAGTTCAGTTTGAAACTTTAAACCTCTGAAGTACACGCAACAAAAACCTAGAATGCTAATAGAGGCGCCACAAAGGGTTAGCTAACCTTTGATCAGCCAAATTCAATGAGAACAAGTTAAGGGTTACTCACAAACTCGAGAAAATTTCAAGTTTATTTCAAGTATAAGTTTTCCAAAATAGACACAAAATCAATCTTTTATAAGGAGACTTGACCAAAACCATAAATCGAAAAATATGAAAGGACGAAACTACCTACACACCAACAAATGTGTATCCTAAACTAACCTAGGCTAGCACCACATGCACATTCATGTATGCTTAAACTAATTTCCAAACAAAAATAATAAACCATAATTGTCACGCTAATACAAATAAAATGACCATTTTAAAATAAATGTTAAGCTCAAGTAAATTACAATAATTAAACAAAAGAAATATGCTAATATAGGCCTAAATATTAGGCTTCATGATGCTCCATAGCCTGAATGAGGTTCACCATCATAAGATCATCATAAGATCTTCCATGTTCAAGCCTATATGCAATGTAGTAGCGGCTCGAACTTGGGTTTGTGAATAATCTGATATGACCATTTGAACTAGCCCATGCATTGCTTCATGGATCCTCTTAGCTCAAGACCTATTGATTGGACCCTCTGACATGTGCAAGGTAGTGGTCCGTCCTTGTGTATCTCGGGCCTCATCGGAAGTAATCATAAACATTTCCCCTATGTAGATGTCATAAAAACTAAGTTTCTTATTCATGGAGTCTTTCACATTGGTGTCACGACATTGGCTGGTGTTGTGATATTGGTTTACTTGGTGTCGTGACACTGAGTTAATTTTTCTCTTAGAATTGAAATGTCGTAACATTGAGTTACTCAGTGTCATAATTTTGTATCACTTTCAATTTCAAACTCAATTTTGATCAAGACGGACTTCGAATTAGTCTTTAATGTAAACTGTAAAATTTTAGATATTTGAATTTTATTTCCAACGCAACTTGAATCATCTTGATTGGATATTGTATGAAAAAATTACGGCCAAAATACTAAAAGCTACACAAATTAAAAAGTCATTGGTGTAATTCGAGAATTTCAGGTTTTCACTCATTTTTACTTAGTTCTCTCCATATAATGTATTCTAACCAATGAAACAATGAATATTAGTGTATTTAACATATTTAATGATATAATTTAGTGAGAAATCAATGATAAATATAATTGAAAAATGTTTATTATAGGTATTCATTACCCACCTAAGGGGAAAATATTTTATTTGGTTTGGTTTATGTAGACGTCTTATCATCCTTGACTACCCCTTCTATATAATCTTGTTTGAATCCATTTTAAATGTTAATGACCAGTTAATGTGGCTTGGTGGTAAAGAGTTTAGGATTTTATCTATATTGCATAGAATGATTTTAAAAGATATTGAAACTTAAAATATTTGTTATTCTTTTCTGCAGACCAGGCACTATGATGCTTTCTTAAGATAATAATTTTTCATAAATAATCTTTACTTGGGACCTTCTCAAGGATTTCATGTTGGTTAATAATATTATATACAATCCATGATCTGGCCACAAGTTTTTGTACTGGCCTCCTCTTTTTACGGACTTAAACTGAAATCAATTTTTGCCGTTACTATTGTTTTATGTTGTGAGACTAAGTGAAATTATAATTTTGATTCAGTATCATAAAATTTGATTTTTACAAAAGGTGATAGAAATTTTTTATTTTAATGAGGGAAAATTAAAATTATCAAATTAACATATTATATTTTTCTTAATTTATATGAATTATTTTAATAAAATTTTAAATTAAGCGAAGGTGATATGGCTCCGTCACCGGTGAGATCAAGGTAAGTTTTATTTTGCTTGATGCTTATGAGACCATTAGATTATGTATTTTTTGTGGGTCAATTTAAAATCTCGGTGGGGTGCAATGTCTTGACTGCAGTTTTCGGGTGAGCTGTAATGAGTAAATCTGCAGTTGTTGATGGCAACAACACTGCGCTAATTGGGCAAGCTGGACCTTTCTTTCCAGCTTGCATTCTTCTTAAACCTTGAACTTACCTCGAATCAGCCCTCATCGTCAAACAACATACCACGTATTTTAGGATTGATAGAAAATCTCGATTAAGAAAGATTTGGATTTTCATATTATTCGGTTCGGGATTATGAACAAAAATGATTTTAAATAAAAATTTCGATTTACATTTAGGATGATTTTTCATCCAATAAAAATCGGACGGAGATTCGAGAGATTTTTTTTATTCCGAATCACGATTAAAATTTAGAATTCTGAATCATTTGATCAATGATTCATGATGATCTTACATTTCGTTTTAGAAAACCGATCATAATTTAGGACTTCTTGAATCAGAATCAAAATAAAAAATTACAAAATGATTCGGGACGAGATATCGCGATTGAAATACAATGCCCAAAAATAAATGTCTCTCATTTTATTCATCCCATTGCTGGGTCCATATGTGGAACTATTGATCTCAATCTCAAACGATAAAAATTTAATTTAATTATTTCACGCGGGGTTTGTCTGATAATCGCTAATACTAGCGATCACTTAAATCTCACGAGCGCCTCTTCATTCCGTGAAATCACGCCTCAACTCCAAAAATCAGCCGTTGAATCATAGTACCGATTGATTCGATGAGTTTTGTTCACTCGCGTTTACAGCAAGTGGAAATTGGTAGTTCTAGATTTTTTTTTTTAAGGCAAATTATCCATTTGAAAATTATTTCAGTTTTGAGAAAATGATATATGATAAAAGAATACTTACCACCCAAAAATTTGGTTTTTTTTCGAACATCAGTTAAATTTCGAGTAAATATATGATAAAACTTTTTAAATTTTGAATAGTAAATGATAATTTTCAATACTTTTAAGTGTACAAATGATAGTTTCCCAAAATCATGTAATTTTTCGAACATAAAATAGAACAAATGATAATTTACCTTTTTTTTCTTGGAAAGAGGAGTAGTTGTAGATTTGGTTAGGAAATAACTGGCGCCGATAATTCCGCGGTTCTCCAAGTGGCGGGTCAAAGTGTCTGGTTATATTTATATATTCGGGCCCACTGGGCCTGGGGCCCAAGGACTCCAGCTTTATTAAAATAAAAGAAGCTCATACGTGACATTCACAACTCGACAACTAATCCAACTATAATTAACAAAATAATAAATAAATTATTATTTGACGTTAATATCTTTTCTTAATCATAGTTCATTAATAATATTAATATTGAATTTTTGCCGGCACAAAAAATTTTGTTTATATTTCTGCATGCTATCCCGTCGAGCAAGGATTTAAATTTGACTCGGTCTTTATTAATTGGGTTGTCTCTTCTGGATTTTATTTTTACTAATCCGCGCCAACCAAAAAAATAAATTAATTAATAAAAAATAAAATCCAATCTTTGTCCCAATTTAAATCCAACCAATCAGATTTATTTGGAAAATGACCTAACGTAGGGCCCATCTTTTAATCCAACGGTTAATCAAGCTGCGGCTTTTGCGTGCCGAACGAAAAGAACGGTGCGTTTAGCGCTGTCAGTGACATCAAAAATAAAAAAGGAAAATAGAAAAACAAACCAGCTTCAATTGGGTCTTAATTTTCCTCTTCGCGCGTAAATCGCCATAGCTACGATTTTTTCTAATCTTGTAGTTTTTTTGTTTTTCAATTTGATATCTTCCAAGATCCGCATTGACGGGGATTGTAGTATTTTCGTCTCCGATTTGGATTGATTTATTCAATTTTTTCAATCAAATGATTTGATCGTCTGCTTTATTTGATTAGCGAGTTTTTTTTTTTTTTTTTAAATTCATAATTTGCAAAAGAAGCTGTGATTCTGAAATTGAAATTGAAATTGAGCCATGTCTACGAGGGGCGAGCATCAAACGGTCCCACTTTCGGTGCTGCTTAAACGAGAATTGGCTAATGAGAAGATAGAGAAACCAGATATTGTACATGGCCAGGCTAAGCAAAGCAAGAAAGGAGAAGATTTTACTCTTCTCAAAAACGAATGTCAAAGAGCTATGGGTGATTGTGTTGCCACATTTTCTGTTTATGGGGTATTTTTTTAAACTTTTCAATTTGATTATTATTTTTTTTGTAAAATATATTGATCATTTCGTTGATCAGACGGTATACATTGCAATTAGAGTTCAATTGCATGAATGATAGCGTGCTCTTTATTTTATTTTTTTGGAAACCGTAGAAACTGCGCGGCCACATATATTCGAATCCAGGAATAATCAAATCCTAATTTAATCACACCACGTTGTTCTAAATCATGCTGTTTGATTTATGTGAATAATATGGTCAATATAATTGTTAGGTATATTTATATTGGATTCTAGATAATTAAGCTGTAATTTAGCAATGATTGCATAATCTTTGTTTTATAAATTATCTTGGCAAGTTGATTTGAATAAACTGTGTTTTGCAGCTGTTTGATGGACACAATGGGTCAGCCGCTGCTATTTACTCCAAGGAGAATCTTCTGAAAAATGTGTTAAATGCAATCCCTTCAGAGCTTGACAGAGATGAATGGATATCTGCACTTCCAAGGGCCATGGTGGCTGGCTTTGTAAAAACTGATAAAGATTTTCAAGAAAAATGTGAGAATACTTCTTTTGTCTAATTTTCACCTTAATTACATAAAACACATGCATGTGCTCATACTTGTACATACAAGCTCACACATTCATACAAATATTGATACACGTGACCTATGTGCTTTTATAGTCATAAAGAGACAAAAGAGGAGTAAAATGCTAGAAAAAAGTAAAATTAGAGGTAAACTGTAAATAGGATGCACTTGGGGGGCCAAACTGAAAGGGTTAGATTGCAAAAAAAAATAATAATTGAAAGTTCAGTTGGGGATGCAGTCGTCACTCGACGGCGAAAAGGTTCTGGATGAATTCGCCGGCGTGAGAGGAGTGCGATGGTGGGCTTGAAATACGGCGGCTGCTCGCTACTGTGGTGGCTGTCACGGCTGCTGCAAGCGATTGGATGACGTCGGCGACGGGTGGGATTTGGTCGGCGGCGGCTTCTGATTGTAATGGTAGTCTTTGTTGACACCGGTGGTGGACAGCGGCGGCGGGGCGGCGTTAGGTTTTTTTTTGTGATGGCTAGGGTTTTTTTGCACTAACTGCTCTTCCTCACTGCTGATTTGCAATCCAAAAACACAGGGCCAAAGAACGTAATGGTCTGATATGGGAACCGAACAAATATTTTCAAAATATTTTTTTATTGAATGGGAAAGCGATTACACTATAGTTGAAGGTGAAGATCAATTCATCAACCCTTGCACAACATTAAGGTGTTAGCAGCCTCCTAGGGTTTCCCTCGAATTCCCTATATATCAAACCCTAAATAAAATGAAAAGACTAAAGTGTTATCCTAATTTTTATCCTTCTAACATTTAGGTCCTAACACAACACAACTGCAATGTTTTTTAGTTGCATGCATTAACTACTGAATGCGTGAGATATGTTTTTCAAGCCTTACTGATACATAAGGCATACAATTGTGACCCAAATTTGATGCGGATGTATTAACGATGGGAATATGTAGGTATATCGTTAGGTCCGTGTAAAAAACAATCCTGGTTATTAAGGATTATAATTTTGTGTGCACTGATTAATTTGGAGATATCAAGTTAGACAGATGAATTTGAAAATGCACTCTATCATTGAAACATGTGAGGCTTGTGCTTGTGCATTTTTACATGATCAAGTTGTGTAGATATTGATGTCTGGTTACAGTTATTGGTGCATTGTGTTGGGCACTTGTTACATATGGTTTGTCATACAATAATTGCCTTCTTTCTGAGTTATGTTTTTGAAGTCACATAGGTGAAGTTTATATTTTCTTATGTTGCCTTTTCAGCTCACAGGTCAGGAACAACGGTCACCTTGGTGATAATTGAAGGATGGGTTATAACTGTTGGATCTGTTGGTGATTCCCGTTGTATACTTGAATCTGCCGAAGGTGATATCTATTACCTGTCAGCAGATCATAGGCTTGAATGCAATGAAGAGGAGTGAGTATACAATGTGTTTTGTGACACACATAACTTGTGCATCTTGACAATAACGACCTCACCTTCTCTTTCTGTGTAATATTAGGAGGGACCGTATCACATCAAGTGGGGGTGAGGTTGGTCGGCTCAATGCTGGTGGTGGAGCTGAGGTAGCTTTTCTATACATCATAATTATGTTTCTGTTTGATCTAGAATTGTAATGCACTTCCAGAAACTTTTCTGGAAGCATAATGTTTCTCTTTTTTAATAAAAATGCTCAAGTATAGCCACCATACTTGGAAAATAAAATACTAAAGACTTGTTGGTTCCTTAATTTGTATCTTCAAATGTTCATAAATGAAATGTTTTTCCAATTAAATTTGATATGAAATAGCAGGTTATCTTACTAGTATTCCAATTCATTTGTAGATTGGTCCTTTGAGATGTTGGCCTGGCGGTTTATGTCTCTCACGATCTATAGGAGATATGGATGTTGGCGAGTACATTGTTTCTGTTCCTTATGTAAAGCAAGTGAAGGTTTGTTCTTCTGTTGACTATTATTGATGTATGTAAGCAATCGCAGTTTCATTTACTTGCTCCTGGTAGGGGCCTGAATGTGGTTGGTCGATCCATGTGTGTCCCTTTAATTATCTTTTCTCATATTACATTTACTCATGTAGATCATGAATCTGTTTTTATGCCTGCTAGTTCACATTAAGAAACTTTATTGTGCAGCGCCTTTTAAGCTTTATCGCTGTTATTTCAGTTGTTCTTTTGGAACTGGGCCAAAAGTATGGGTATAAATAATTCAAGAAGTACTGTTTTGTCTTGATTTAACTTATTTGAATTGGTTAGTTTTGACATATAGACATAAATTGTCTTTCGATTCACAAATGAGGCTGTGCTGCAATTCTTACTGAAGTTGTTGAACAAGTTTGATTTATTCATTACTATTTTTCTGCAGTTGTCTACTGGTGGTGGTAGGCTTATAATATCTAGTGATGGTGTTTGGGATGCTTTATCAGCGGAAGAGGCTCTTGATTGTTGTCGTGGGATGCAACCAGAAGCTGCAGCCGCACAAATTGTCAAAGTAAGCTATTCTGAAAATTACGTTTTGGTTTCTAGTCATTAATGAAAACTGCATCTCTGACCTTTACACCTCAGCACATAAACATTTCAGCTTTGGTAATTTTGAGTATTCAAGCTTACTTTATCTCTCTTCATATCTCTGTTCATTGTGCAGGAAGCTGTACAAGCTATGGGCCTCCGAGATGACACAACTTGCATTGTGGTTGATATATTGCCGCAGGAGAAGCCGCCACCTCTTGTGCCTGCCCCGAAGAAGCAGGTGAAAGGAGTGCTTAAGAATATGTTTCGCAGAAAGTCCCCTGAATCATCTTCTAATACAGATAAGGAATATGTTGAACCAGATGTGGTGGAGGAATTATTTGAGGAAGGATCTGCTATGCTTTCAGAAAGGTGTGCTGTGAAGATCGTCATATTAGCTACCTCTTTCTTTGGTCATCATGGATAGTGCTTTTCTTTCATTGCTTATTTTTGTTTTCCTCTTTCTGTTTTTTTTTTTTTTATGATGCTTTTTCCCTGTTCTTGCTTGTAATGTTTTACCCATTACAAGTAGCAGAGCTGTCTACTCAAGGAATGGCTGTTCTAGTTTGTACCTTTTTGACGCAAGACATGTTTTTGTGATTGTAGGCTGGATACAAAATATCCACTATGCAATATGTTTAAGTTGTTTATGTGTGCTATCTGTCAAGTGGAGATGAAACCTGAAGAGGGCGTTTCAATACACGCTGGTTCAACTTATTCAGGAAAGTTGCGTCCCTGGGATGGCCCGTTCCTTTGTTTAAGTTGCCAAGATAAGAAAGATGCAATGGAAGGGAAAAGACCGTTGGGAGGTATTGCAGGTTTCTCTCTCTGTGTATATATATGTGCATCTGTGCATCAGCCATCAAGTATTAGTGTTGATAAAGCTTAATATTTTCTATGTTCTTTTTCCTATTGTTTTGCAGAAAGACATGGTAGTGAAAGTGACTAGCAAGCCCATCCCACTTATATTTGCATTCTGCAAGCGCTAAGAATTGTATCAAAGTCGTTCATAGAAGGAAAGACGGAGCTTCCATACTGTAATAAACCCCTTAAGTTTCTCATGGGGTTTCTGTGTATTTGATCCAGCAGTAACTTCAGGGCCAATTTGGATCTCTTCCCTAATTCATTCCATGCCGCAAGTGGTAAGATCAAAGTTAATACTGCGTTTCATGTATCATCTGTTATCTGACTTCAGGAAAACTGTGCTTCCCTCCCATAAAATTGTGAATACCTTGCGACACATTGGAGGTTATTTCCTTTTCTTTCTGTATAAATCCCATGGTACACTGTTTCCCTGTTCATAGACCTAACAGTGGATTATTGCGGCATTAAGTGCGATCTTCTGGTATAGGAGGAGTTTGAGGAGTACTCAGATTCATTCGAAGTTAGGGAAAACCGGCGTGTTCAGCTTGCTGAATGAATTAGTTCATGTGTCAATCATTCTAATTTGATCCTTCCTTTTAACAAGTCGGAAGATGAACATTCAAAATAGAAAAGTTGGAAATTGCATTTTATTTTCTTCCCAAGATATGTGTATCCATTCTTTTTTAATCAGTCATTTTTCATTTGTATAATATATGTAGCATTGGACCATTGGTGCAACTCGTCCAGAAAAGTGAGTTAAGCAATTTTTTTTTTTTTTTAATTATATTGCAATTTACTACGTCTACTGGAATCTCTTAAACCAGCTTGCAAACTTCCAATTTTATGAATACACCCAGTCTGAAAATTTGGGTTCAAAACATGCCAAATTTATTTTCGATTATTTTGGATAAAAAAAAAAAAAAAAAAAAATTTTGACAATGCACACCGGAGAACATGAACTAAAGAAATAATGAAACGTTCATTATTCAAGGTGGCCCTCAAGTCCATCCATGTAAGAGATGAATGAATCAAGAAATTTAAGAACTCGTGTTTTAACCATTTCGTTCTTGTAAATGTTTAATATTTTTTTGGGTGATCGACGTGTCCTGACATTATTTTTTAACTATATTCTACGTGTCCATTTTAAAGGATTAATGTCTTTTATATTTTTTAAAGTTCATCTAATTCACTATTTATGTTCTCTCAACACATTTAACAACCTACCTTCTTGATCGCTTGTCAGAGAAGAAGAAATTATTGCAGGGTAAGTTTGTTTATCTCCAAGAAATGTATATTTCAATTCTTCAGGCAAAGTCTTTAATTCCAATTTGGGTGCTTCTTTATGTTTCTCTTATTTAAGTGTTTTTAGTTCCTCCAAATTTTGTTTTACTCCATCGTCTTCCAGTATCTGTGTCGAATCAAGTGAAAAATCATTAGGAATATCTGAATCTAATTGCGTACTTGATTCAAGAAAATTAGAAGTATAAATTTTCATGGGATCAGATAAACTCCCCTGAATATGTTCCTTTAAAATTGGTTCAATTAGTTTTATGCTCTCGTTTTCACTATCTTCATCATATGGTTGTTCGCACATATTAAATACATTTAGCTCCAACGTCATATTCCTAAAAGATAAATTCATGATTATATTCCTGCAATTAATTAAAGTGTTAGTTGTTGTTAAAAATGGACGACCAAGTATTACAAGAATTGACTTATAATTGTCTAGTACGGATCGTGTTTCCAAGATAATAAAATCCATAAGATATATGAATTTATCGACTTGTAATAGCACGTCTTCCACAATTCCTTTCGGTACCTTAATTGATCTATTGGCAAGTAAAAAAGTAGTTGATGTTAGTTTTAACTCACCAATATTAAGTTGTTGATAAATCGAAAATGGAAGCAAATTGACACTGGCTCCAAGATCAAACAAAACATGTTCAATTTTTCGATTTCCAATAATACATGAAATAGTTGGACAACCAGGGCCTTTGTATTTTAATGCATTATTGGTTGAGAGAATGGAACTTACCTGTTCAGCTAAAAAATCTTTCTTTCTTACCCGATGTTTCATTTTAACGGTGCACAAGTCTTTCAGAAATTTGGCATAAGATAGTAATTGTTGGATGACATCTAACAAATGAATATTGACCTTTACCTGTTTGAATATTTCATATATCCCTGGGGAATAATTCAATTTCTTTATTTTCAATGCCTGTGGAAATGGAGGTGCATGAGAGAAATTATTATCATCAACGACGGGTAATGGTTCATCAACCCCTTCCTTACCCTCTGAATATGGTTTATTTTCAGTTTCGCGAGGTTCAAGAATAGGTATGTAGATGACTTTACCACTACAAAGAGTAATAACATATTTGACATGGTCTATATGTTGACTTCCAGAACTACCATCGTTAGGGTTTTGATGACTTTTGGGATTTGGTTGTGGTTGTGCATGAAACTTTCCTTTCTCATTAATGGTCAATACAATTGTGATTTTGGAAAAAGTATCTTTCAGATCAATCAATGTTTGCACATTTTGGTTATTGATGGCTTCCTGTTTCTCAATGAATGCATGCAGAGTATCCTCAAAGGTTTTCCTAGATAGTGGGACATATGGTGCGTAACTCTGGGAATTTTGGAAATTCTAGTGTACCTCGGGAGGTTGTTGCGACGATTGTGCTTGGTTATCATTCCTCCAACTGAAGTTTGGATGGTTTCTCCAACCAGAATTGTAGGTTTGGGAGTATGTGTTTGGATTTGGTCTTTTGAAGGTATTTATGGAACTAACTTGGTCATGGAGACATTCTTGCAGGGCTGGTAAGGTTAGGCAAACTTGCGTGACATTTCATTTGAATTACATATTTGACACGTGACTTCTTGAACTGACTTGACATGATCATTCTTTCTCATTTATAATGCCTCAATTTTTTTAGCTAGAGATGCATACTTAGCAGAAAGGTCATGGTCTTCCCTAAGGTTAAACATACCTCTACCAAATGGTTTTGGTTTAAAGACGACTCATAAGTGCGCATTGTGTCCCATTGTTGTGCATTCTCTGTTATGTGTTCTAGGTAATCTAGTGCATCTTCTGGATTTTTGTCCCTAAATTCACCATTACACATCATTTCATTGTTTGTCTACCTTGGGGTGTTAAACCCTCGTAGAAGTAGGCAACCAACATCCATGTTTCAAACCCGTGATGTGGACAAATATTCAACATTTCTTTAAATCTCTCCCAATATTAGGAAAGTATTTCCCTCAACTCTTGTGTGAAAGTTGTGATTCTCCTCTTAAAGGAGTTTGTTCTGTGATGGGGAAAGAATTCTTTTAGAAACTGTTCTTGCAAATCATCACATGTTCTTATGGATCCTGATCTAAGGTTCTGTAGCCACATTTTAGCTTTATCGTTTAAAGAAAAAGGGAAAAAACTTTAATCGAATTATATTCATGTTGCAATTTTGGTATGTGCAAGTGTTACATACCTCTTTAAATTCTCTTTCTTAAGTGGTGATAAGGATTTTCTGATTCTAGATAGTGGAATGTGGGTAAAAGTTGGATGTCACCTGGCTTAAAATTGAAACATGCTGCATCAGCGGGAAAAACAATGCAAGATGGTGATCATGTCCTAGTGGGATTCATGAATTGTCTGAGTGTCATAGGATGATTAAGATCGCCATGCTGAGACTCATTTTCTTCCTGATCAACTAGATTTTCAACTCGGGCAGGTGGATCTTTATTTTAGTTCTCGGTCATTTTAACAGATGATGAAGGTGATGCAGACTCTCTATTTAATCTACCGCTAGATAATCGAGACCAATGTCTCATGCAACCTAATTGCAGAATATATGCTAAAAAATACAAATGCAATACTTACAAAAAGAAAAAAAAATAAGTGAAAAAAATAAAAATAAAAGTAAATGACAGAAGAAAACAAAAACAAAGAAAGAAAATACAAATGTAGTGATTAGATCTAAAAACGTCATCTGATTATTGTCAATTCAGATCTCAATTGAATTTCTCATTCAGCTATCTCACAAAAAAAAATTATGGAATAATCTCTAAATGGGGATGGTTCAAGAAATTCTTTGGCAAAATGCAAATTCCATTTTAATTATTTTTCTGTCTCATGTAATCTTGAAGAATTAAGTACGAGATTTGTCTGTATGTAGGATGTCTGGGTTTAGGATTCATTTAGGATCAATCATGATATTTTAGATCTACACAAATGCAAAGAAGAAAGAAAATGAGATGAAGAAAATATAACAACAAAAAAAAATACAAAAAGACAAGTGAAAAAAATAAAAAGAAAGAAAATTTATTATTATACCTACTAAATTATATTCACCAGCAATGGCACTAAAAACTTGACACGCTCAAAAAGTGGTTCTTTACTCTCATATATAAGAGTGTCGAAGTCTCGAGAAGTCCGGGGTCAATCCACAAGATAGATTTTGATAGGATAAAATAATAATTTGAGTGAAAACAAAAAGATTGAGTTATTTGAAGTGATTGGAAATTTGTAAATTGGACTGCAATAATAAAATAAATATTGGGATTAAGGGATCCACTTTTAATATTTCAAATTTAGAAATCTCACTTTTTATAATATATAAATTTTCATTATTACCCAATTAATTTATTTCAAGAATTAATTATGTCAAAATATATAAAACTAGCCATAAAGACGGTGATAATTTTTTTCTATAACAAGTCCAGTTAGGTACTCAATTATGCCAAATAAATAAACCCAGCCATATATGCGGTAATAAAGTTTGTCAATAATTAATCCAGATTTAAATTAAGTATTAATCATTAGATTATAATTTATATATTATAATATAAATGATATTAATCTATATTTTCATATTAAAAGTTTCACTCTTTATCCTAGTAGTATGAAATTAGCTACTCATTATTTTAATAAAAACACACATAATTTTATTACATAAATAAAAAGAAATTACAATGAAACTTTTAAAAAATAAAACACACAAGCGCTACAAGCGCTAGAACTTCACAAATTTTCAGAGAAAACTATGTAATCCGGGGTGAGAAAAATGAGGTGCATAACACCTCTATTTATAGAGGTGCTTCCACCTAAGGGTGGCAAGATTTTTTTTGGCCAGTGGTCCGGGAAAAGCCCGACCTGGGAGTCTGTCGGGCCGGGCTTTATCCGACCCGACTTTTAATAATAAAAAAATTAATTTTTTAAATTTATTATATAAATAAATAAATATATATATATATAATTTATTATATTAATATAAATAATATTTTTTAAGCTCGCGCCGGGCCCGAGCTTATATATAATAGGCCCGAGCCTGAGCTCGAGCCAGGCCTCTATTCTACGGGCCGGGCTTTTTTGACACCCTTACTTCCACATTCATCGCTTGCAATTTTACAAGCTTTCTCCACCATTTTCTCCATCAATTTCTCCACCAATTTATCCATTAATTTCTCCACCAAGCATGTTTGGTGGAAGTTTGATGGAGAAATTGTTATCTTCCATTTATTATTATATTTTTTTATTTGACTTTAATAATTACATATAACATACTTTGGATTTTTCATCAATTTCGGTCTTGAAAACTTCAGCACCAGAAACACTCGTCAACAATAAAGTTGTAGATCTTTGAGTCTTCTTTCATCTGGAACTGAAATCACTTCAATCTGATATCAGAGTATGGCCAAAATACGAAAATTATGCAGAGTTAGAATTTCTGAATTTGTACACTGTTAGAACGCTCTTTCAAGTTTTTGGCTTCCAAAATCCAAATGTCAAGTTCATTTTCTAGTTATGCATCCAAAATATTATTTCACTCATATAAAGATAAAAATAACAATAAACATAAATATAATTATTTTTAACAAATGTGTTAATTTTAGCGGATTAATGAAACTATAAGTGTAAAATGATTAATTTTTCTTTTAATAAATGTGCACTTTTTAGTGTTTATCAGCCATCACATAATAACTTGGCCACAAGGGAATGTTCCATCCTTGTGCCATTCATCACTTGGCCATGAGGGAGAGACTCCAACCCTATGTCAATTAATACAATAAGACCTCAGTAGGACATACTCGATCCCTAGCCAATATAATAACTTGGCCACAAGGAGATGTTCCTTCCTTGTACTATTGAACACTTGATTATGAGGGAGAAACTCCAACCACATGCCAACAAACACAATAAGATATCGGTGAGACATAGTCTGATCCCGAGCCAATATAATAACTTGGCCACAAGGGGATGTTCCTTCCTTGTGCCATTTGGCACTTGGCCATGGGGGAGAAACTCCAACCCATGTCAATGAACATAATAATTCCTCGATGTGACATAACCCGACCCCGAGTCTATATAATAACTTAGCCACAAGGGGATGTTATTTCATTGTGCTATTTAGAACTTGGCCATAGGGGAGAAACTTCAACCTCATGCCAATGAACATAATAAGGTCTTGGAGGGACGTACCCGACCTCGAGCTATCATATTTTCTTACCCAGATTAGCCGGGAGGGAAGATCTTCAACCTCCGGCCATCTCATTGGACACTGGTAATGGAGTCTCATACCAAGTTGTCCAGCAAAACAAAAACAAAAGCAAAGGATAAGTGTTGGGGTTTTATAGGGAATACCCGGTAACGCAGAAAATCAAAATTTTCCGATTTCGATAATTTTTCTTCGAAAATATATTTTAACTCAAGAAAATATGAACTTTGTATTTTGTTCATTTTAGTCCTCAAATTGTCAAATTCAACTTTTGGATGATTCTGAATCAATTCTAAAATTATTTCCAACATGTCCAACACATCAAAAGCAAATTGCAATAAAATCCCCAAATTATTTGAAATTGCCGAACAACCCAAAATTTTTGAGTTTTTACAATTTGGTCCATTTTTATTCAAAAACATGTCAAAATCAAATTCAATCAACCCTAAAATTAATATGCATCATATAAACACCATAATACATCACATATATGAAGAGCCCCAAATTTGGAAATGGTTAAGAACCCTAATTTTATAATTTCTTCAAATTGATAAATTTCACCAAATCCACCATAATTCAATCTTTACCACACCAAACAAGTCTCAACACCATGAAACAACTCAAGAGCAATTCTAGGTCATTAATGAGTTGCTTAGCAACTCTAGAATGTCAACATGATTATCAAATAATCAAAAGTGAACTTTTGAAACCATTTCAAACTTATTTTATAAATCAAACATGCAAGCATCTTTTAAACAAGTTTCCAACCAACTAATTACAAACTAAAAGAGTAGAGACAATATCCTAGCAACACATGTTGAAGCTAAGCATGCTAGAAATAATTTCTAAGTTGAAGAAAGTAAGAAAAAACTTACAAAAATAAGTTTTGGTGAAGGTTTCTTTGTTTTTCTTCAACTTTGCTCTCAACTCACTTTGTAATAATTTGGATGCTTAACCTAATGAATGAAAAATGAAGCAAAATAATTTATACTCTCCAATTATGCCCTTGGCCGAATTTTGAGTATATAAAATATCTAGATATTTTTTTTGTTTCATTTAACTCATTAATCAACTTGTGTATTTGATCATTATAACATTTAATGATTTGCAACAAGTCAAATTAATCAACTAAAGTCATTACCTAAAGTAATCATAAATTAAGATATTTATATTTTAATTACTTTAATTATTTAAAAATTAAATAATTAAATAATTATTTAAATATAAATATTTTAAATATATGTATTATATTTACTTTAAATATTCAAATACATATAAATTTATGATATATGTCAAAATATCACAATTTGACATTTAATTAATGTGTATTTAATAAAATCATTCATTAAATACAAATACATATTAATTAGGAAATGACCATTAGGTCCTTTGCATGTATATTTAGTTTAACCATTAAACGACTTATAAATAATCAGTATTATTCATAAAAATTGTCCCTAGTGCTCTACGAGTATATTTCATAGGTGAGACTCTCTAGATTCAGGCATATCCGTCACGAAATCCAATTTCGTGTCCATAATTTACCCACCCATAAATTATGACAACCACGGATCAACTCACTAAATCATACAGGTCGAGGTCATGACATATGTTTAATTCCTCCGTCACAGGTATCTGGATATATCCCAGAGATATAGATGTAAATGTTAAATCTCTATAGAGACAATCTCGTCGACGTCTCTATTAACAATCTCTAAAAGAAAACTTAGAACTCATTTTTAAAGTGTACCATGGGCCCATGGTTTTTATCTGATTGTTAATCATATATGGACTACCTATGCTCTGTACACAGAACTAACGGATCCTATCTTGACACACACAGAACACCTTGAGGATCTGTCCACACTCAACTAACATGAGGAAGTCTGACCTTAATAGGTCGGTGACGTGACTACCATCTAAGTGTGGAAGATGTCTCATGTGCCCACAGTGATATCTCAAGTCGAAGAATCACTTTTGGTACTCAACCCGAGAAGATTCTTATTGATGTTGGTGTACCATCCATTAAGAATCTTCGGTGAGTCATTCAGTATTTATCCGTTATAAACACCTACACGTCTATACGAGTCTCCAAGACTCATGGTTCATTGAGAAACCATTGGAATCATATATTCCAGTATACGGCATATACCAGTCTCAACAGGTTTACTTTACTGACCAAATAGTGTAAACCTCGACCAGGAACAGTCTAAAAATGACAATATAATGATACAACTCAATGTCAGTTGCGACGCTTTTGCAACTACATCATGACTAATCATTCTTAGGTCAATTACGTCTTTGCTATATAAATAGATAAATTATATAATAGAAACTACTTATTTTATTCATAATAAAATGTTTACAAGAGTATTTACAATGATATACAATAGGGAATTGGCGCTCTGAGCACCAAGCCTAACAAAATCTCTCATTTTCCATAGTGTCAATATCGATTGTATTTAATACCCATCGACTCTATATGATTATCAAATAACTTCGGAGGTATGGCCTTCATAAGCGAGTCTGCTACATTATCTTCACTCAGTACCTTACATACGACAATATCCCATCGCGACACAATCTCTCGAATGGTGTGGTACTTGCGTTCCACATGCTTCGACTTCTGATGCGCCTCCGGTTCCTTTGCTTACGCAATGGCTCCAGTATTATCACATTATAACGGAATTGCATTCTCGATACTTGGGACCACTCCCAATTCTGTGATAAATTTCTAATCCATACAGCTTATTTTACAGCTTCAGAAGCTACAATGTATTCCGCCTTTGTGGTGGAATCAGTTGTTGACTCTTGTTTGAACTCTTCCAACAAACTGCACCTCCGTTAAAGGTAAAGACGAATCCAGATGTAGACTTTCTATCATCGGGATTGATTGGAAGTCAGAATTCGTATACCTATTAACTTGCAGTTCACTTCCTCCATATATAATCAACTTTTCCTTAGTACCTTTAAGGTACTTCAAGATATGTTTAATGGCTATCCAATGGTCATTGCCTGAATTAGACTGATATCTGCTAGTTACGCTAACAAATAAACTGATATCTGGCATATTATATAACATGGCATACATTATGCTACCCAAACACGAAGAATAAGGTTGGTTCGACATTCTAAAATATAGGAAGCTTCTCTCAGGTCCTTCATGGAGAAATTCTTACAGATGTAAGCTTTGACTGTAACATCCCCGATCTGAGAGATGTTACCGGCAGGGGATAGCCGTGCTAACCCCATAAGCCTCTGACTATCTGACTGTATCGTAAACTATTCTAAATGCAATGTCATGCATATAGATCAAATCTCGAATAACATAAAATATTTTTATTAATGCTCACTCATGAATACTTCTATTTCAACACTTTAGAAAAATTACTTGTAATGACTATCACTAATGCATACATGCAACCCTGACCCAACTATAACACTTTTGACTCTAAACTGGTGGACTCCAACCCTGGTGACTGCATCAGTATCCATCCTCTCGAGCTCGTCCTCCGAAAATTCTGCAAAAACATAAAGGCTAGAGGGGGGTTAGATCGTCGTACGATCTAAGTGAGTGAACAAGAAGTGAAAACTGAAACAAAGATATTTTTAAATTAAAAATCACATTTTCAAATATCTTTTATGAAAACTCTGTTCTGAAAGCTTCATCTTTCTGAAAACTGTCTTTAAAACTCTGGCTTTGAGAAATCTACTTTCTGAAAATTATTTTCTAAAAATCTAGATTCTGAAACTATGAAAACTGTATTATGAAAATCTGAAATCCGAAAACTGAAAAACTTTTCTGAAGACTGTATCTCTGTCTGAAAACCTGGACGTATGAGGGCGTTACGTATCGCTGTCCCCCCATACGCCTAACTGGAGCCAGCAATGCAAATCCATGACTTTGGGGCGTTACGTATCGCCGTCCCCCAAAGCATGCCACTATTGTCTCAGAAACTGGTGGTCTTGGGGCGTTACGTATCGCCGTCCCCCAAGCCACAAACTGGAGCTGGGGGTGCGGATCTATGCTACCACCCAAGCTCAAATCGGGGTTTAGGGGCGTTACGTATCGCCGTCCCCCTAGGCCATCTGGAGGATCTGAGAGTGTCCCCTCAGTCCTCAACATGTGCACATGCTCTCTGTATCCGTCAATTCCAAATTTATCTCTGTAATAGTTACATACTGGGGTGAGTTTTTACCTCATGCACCGAAAAATATGAAAACTATGCTGTGAATCATAAAAACTATAAAACTATTTCTTGAAAATTTTTACTAAAACTTATCATAAAACTTAAATATCATGTAATACTTGCAATAAAGAAATATAACGCCCTAAGGCATAAAAATAAGTCTGTTATCAAAATATGTTATGAAAGATAAGTAAAAAAGAAAGTGTCCACTCACAGTATACGGCTAAGATAAGTCCCTTCATGGGGTGGAAGACCGTTGATAATCTTGAGGCCGATCTAAATATATGAATAAGAACAAATTTGTTACCTACTACCACGAGAATATTCCCATAGATAAGAATAAACGTGAAATGCATAAATTATCACCCCCGCTGTCTTTCTAACACGTTAAAACACCCTACAGAGTTTTTACGAGGTTCATTTCGCGGTTACGCAAATCATTTTATGCGTCTACAACTCCTACATCAAAACAGAAGAGTCACTGACAGTGACCTGAATTTTAAAATTCGGTATAAATGGAGGGGATCAGTTCTGGAGCTGAATTTTTTATAGAATACTCCTCTATGAGTCTACTTTATGAAATTTTTTACGGATCTAGATTTGGACTTTATAAACTCAACCTATAGGCCGAAATTCAAGGGCTGTCCAACAGAAAAACTGGGCACTAGGGCAGCAGATCGCCCATCTTCAAAAATTTGTTCCGACCATGTCTTAAGTCCAAATATTCTAAATTTTGGATATGTTACTCATGTGTCTAAAGTACCCAGAATTTTACGGAACTTGATTTCGACTTCTAGAACGAAAATTATAAAGTTTTCTTTACACCTTGTTCTGTTACCACAGAACCAGTAGTTTACTGCAGTGCGGCCAAGTTTTGAAAATTTGGTACGACTCCCTCTTAAGTCTAAAAACTCTGAATTTTAAATATGATATTCCCCTATGTTTCTAGTTTACTCAGAATTTCACGGCTTGTCAAACAGATACCTAAAACTCATGTTATAACCTAAATACCACAGTCTGTCCAGAAAGTATAGTATGCCAATTTACTGTCAAGTTCTCCTTCACTACTATATTTATTCTTCCTTGTTTGACTCTTCCAATACAAAAACCAACATACCAAATCATCTCATTATTACTCAAAATTTCATTATCTTATAAAACCCACAAATTAGAAAAGTAATCTAAATTCACTATAAAAATCCCCATTTTATCAATATAACTTTTCAAACTCCATTTTTATTCATCCAACAACACACTCAAATCATCAATTTATTAAAATCTAATTTTTTTTATAAAATGGGTCAAGGATATCTTACCTTTTTCCTCTTGATTTTTCTTCATCTTCATAGTTGCTCCAAGCTTCAAGCTTCAAGCTTCATTCTTATTTTCTTTCCTTTCTCTTCTCATTTTTCTTCTCTTTCTTTCTTCCTCTTCTCATTTTCTTCTTCTTATTTCTTCTTCCTCTTCCCTCCTTTTCCTCCTATGGTTTTCCTCTTTTCTTTCTATTTCTATTTGTTTAATTTTTGTAAAAAAGGCTAAATAGTGATTAGGACTATTTAATGCTGATGGATTTTATGATTTTGTTTGTGTTTCTTGATGATGCCCGGAGAAATGGGTTCGTGTCAAAACCTGTAAAAGATCTCATCTTCACTGCCAAAACTGCCCAAGATTTAATTGATCAACTCTTAGCCTTTGAACCAAAAATTGACCCTATCTTTTCCAAGATAAACTGATCTGATAATGATCGTGGTAAGAAGCGTCGGATAAATCTGGATCTTAACCTTTAATTTTCTTTTTAAAGATGTAGAATTTCAGCTAACCAGATATTGTTTTCTAAACTCTTCTTCTATTTTTTAAGATATTGGGGACAATGTCTCATTTAGGTTTGGAGGAGAGTATTTTTTTTATTGTGTTATTTTTATTTGATTTTTAGTCCAAAAAAATTTAAAAAAATTCAAAAAAATTAAAAAATATTTTATTTTTCTGTTTTTAATTTGATTAATCATGTGAAATTGGTGTGAGATAGCTGTGTAAGGAATTTCCACTCCTGAGATGTATCTCAACCCATTTCGTAATAAGTCATTTTTGTTTATTTCCTTTTGAATTATTTAATTTGTGATTTCTCCATAATACTAACTGAATTGGATATTCATATGCTCAATTGACATGTATTATCAACGTGCATAGTAACATACATCCATGAGATGTATTTGAAAAGTTTGTAATATTCAGTGCTCTAGTTTAATTAGAGGAAGCATCTAAAAAAAGAAAAAAAAAGTGTGTATAAAAAAAAGACTGAGATCCGAGTCATTAAGTATGTATGAGTGTTTTAAAACCTAGTGTTCTAAAGCCAATTGGCTTGGGAGTTACTGGCCCAAAGCTCGTTATATGGATCAAAGATGTTATAAAAATAAAAAGAAACATTTGAAATCCAAGTAATTAAGTCTGTAGGGGTGTCTTAACACCTAGTGCCCTAAAGCCAACTGGTTTGGGGGTCACTGGCCCAAAGCTCGTTACATGGATTGAAGATGTTGCTTTCTTTATTTTATGAAAAATAATAATAATAAAAAATCCATTACTAAAAAGGTGTGAATTCTGATATAACTTTAGGACAAAAATATTACTCTCTTTTCAACTACACTTATATCTCTAGAATTATAGATTTAGTTCATGACAAAAGATAATAACAAAAAAAATATGGTCATGAATCTAATAGACATCTTGAGAGTTAAAGATAAAAACTAGAAGATTAAACCCGAATTGAATCCCTTCGTTTTCGGACGTCACCGTTTTTGTCTCATCTTGTCGCTCTTCAATCTTTCTTCTTGGATCTCTCTAAAATATGTATCTTTTTATTTTGTGATGTATCTTCGCCTCCCTCTTTTGTTTTGGATGAACAAATGTATTTATAATAGAGCCTTGAGGTCATTGTGCATCAAAAAACCCTAAAATTAGTGTTCTGGGCCGCTACGGGGCACCGGAAAGTGGGTGTCGCGACGTTAATCTCTCTGGATTTTGTATGTGTGTCTCCAGCGAAGGCGCGTCGCGACGAGCGGTAGACTTGGCAGGATTTGTGCTTTTCGCGTTTCTGCTCTTCCTGCATGCTTCTGATGCGTCTGTATGGTCCCAAAACACATATAAATGCCCCAAGATCCATATATTCATGCTTCCTACAAATAAAACATAAAAGAACTATAAAATACATTAAATGATATGAAAATTAACAAAATAATAAGCTAAGAGTACAAGAATAAGTGGGTATAAATCACACTTATCACCTCGGTCCCCGAGTCAGTATACCAAGTGGAACAACACTGAATACTTTTCCTTACTTCTTTACCAGGTTGGGTCGGTAGTCATGGATTACCTCAGGTCAACTTTCACATATGCTCAAGTTCAACCGGTTCTGATACCTTCTCACCAGGTCGAGTTGGTATCCCAACTTATCCTCCTGAACTAACTCTTCCATAAGGCGTCCCTTTATACCTTAAGCTCAGGCCCTTAGTCCGACCTCTCATCCTCACAATGACCTTAGACCATTTGTCAAATGCAAACCCTATTATACCCATTCTTCGGGCTTCAGAGCTCCTCAAAATCACCATCAATAAATAATATATTAAAAAATTATGGAGTGCAAATTGCAATTTTTTTTTTTTAGTTTATTGATTTTTGAATGAACTGATTTTGGACCGGTACATAATGAGTGGATAATTGCGATACTGTTCTAAGCAGATCCACATAGTTGGGCCCTGTGGCCCATCCATTACAAAATGAATCGATAATCACGAATTCTGTTCTAGGCAGATCCAAATAGTTGGGCTCGGTGGCCCATCACTACTTTAATTAATCACCAAATAAAAAAAAAATAAATAAAACGGCTTCCGGGCTCCACCGAACTGTGTACTTATCGCAGCTCATCGAGAGCATTGGAAATCTAATTAATTTGGTTTGTAAAACAATGGAGATCGCCAAACCTCAATTACACACAAACCCTTTCTTATCTCTCTCAACATTCATCCACCAAAACTGCCAACGGCTCGGCTCCGAACTCTCGAGCCGGCTCGATGAAACCAAGCGAACTCTAAACCGCAGGCTCCAGCGTCCGCCTCTGCCGCCGTTCGCCGCTTTGTCGCAGCCTAAGCAGGCGCTTGCCGCAACTCTAAGCTCCGATTTTGTCGCCAAAACACTCACCGGCACCGCTGTTTATACCGTTAGCAATTCTAATAATGAGTTTGTTCTTGTCTCTGATCCAAATGGAGCCAAGTCCATTGGCTTGCTTTGCTTTCGCCAAGAAGACGCTGAGGCATTTCTCGCTCAGGTTCGTCTCCCGAGCTTTCTTTTTCTTCTTTAATTGTTTTAAAAAATAAAAAAAATAAAATTTTCTTATTTGTGATTTTCAGGTTCGGTTGCGGAGGAAAGAGCTTCGCAGTGCCGCTAAGGTTGTTCCTATTACTCTTGACCAGGTAAGAATTTGATGCTTCTTTTTGTTTCTTTAAGCTAAAAATCAATTACTGTTCGAAAATCAGCTCCAATGATTATAATGTTGTATGTGATATTAATTTTGAACAATGTGTTTATGACTTATTTTTCTGGAGCATGCGCATTGTTTTCTTCTTTTGTAATTCATTGTCTGATCTGTGCGCTTGAATTCAATTTGCAACTTTTGGCTTCTTATTTTGAAACATAACATAATAAAAGCTTTTGGATTTTTGCTTCTGTATCCTACAGGTTTATATGCTGAAGGATCCTGTCTATTAACTTTCCTTGTTAGCTATTCATAAAGAATAGAATATCAAATAATATTAGGTTAGGAAAAATTAATTTCAGAATCAAACCTCATTTTTTCGGCATCGCCCATATTTATGGTCTTGATGAAGTATTTGAATATTTTTTTAATTCCCAGGATGGGGTCGGTATTACAAGTTTTTTTGTAGGTTTGATCCTATAGAATCTGATCAAATACATTTTTTTTTTCAAATTTACCGATTACCGACAAAAACCCGTTTTTTTTGCTTCTGTATCCTACAGGTTTACATGCTGAAGGTCGAAGGTATTGCATTTCGTTTTTTGCCTGATCCAGCTCAAATAAGGAACGCATTGGAGGTGAGTTCATCAGATTAGTGGACTGTTGAATTTGTACTTTTCTGAGAGAGAGAGAGAGAGAGTTGGTTGTTTAAGTTTTAGATGGCCTTTGTGGGCTATATATTTTCTCAGATGCTAGAAAGGAGTTCAGTTGCTTGATTCCTTTCAGATTTGAGTATCATCAGCACCAAGTCAAATAAATGAAAAATTGATTTGAAATGACTGTCACTTCTACAATCAGCTGAACTATATTAAATTGACACTAATAATACTTTTATGATTATCAGCTGAAAGCAGCCGATGTTAAGACCGGCTTTGACGGAGTTCCTGTATTTCAGGTATGCTATATTTATGTTTGTGGGTGTCCATGGATATGCGTTTTAAAACCAACTCTTAAGTGTATAAATTGAGCAGCTCTAACACTAATTCATCATGTGGCTTGCATCTACCATTTTGGCACGTGTAAACGCAAATCAGGCATTGGTAGACTGATTGAGCTTCGTAGTAAATTTAAGTAAGGTCCCAATTGCTTGTGCTAACTACTAACTACTTGATCGGCAAAATCTGCCTAAAATGTTTTTAGATTTGATAGGCTAAATTATTATTTTCTGGAAATGTCTCTTGAAGCTTCAGCATTAGATATATCTATCATCTTTCTAGGGTAGCAGTAAATGACGAACTACCAATCCATTTCAATGTGTCAGGCCACTTAAATGTAGAAAGGAGAGATCCCCTGCCCCGCAGGCCTCATGGATGTGTTCCAATACCCAACTCAGTATAACAAAATTAGTTTCATTCGACAAGTGAAAATCTTTTGAAGATGAAACGACCTAAAGGAAATGTGGCACGACCGCTTTGGCCTTGATGCCACTGCAGAGGGCTTGCTAGGCAACTCGACTTGGATATACATGCATATATGTTAATCTCTGCATATGAATTTTGTTTTATGTTGTCCCTGATGGATTCTCTAATGAGCACTGTGTCTGCAGTCAGACCTTCTGGTAGTAAAGAAGAAAAACAAGCGTTATTGCCCTATATATTTCCAAAAGGTTTGTTGGCACCGAAGCTCCTAGTGGATGTTGTTTTGATCAGAACTGGTTTTCATAAGCTGAAGTTACAAGTGCATGCTTACTAGCTAACCCTTGCCATTCCTGTGCAGGAAGACATTGAAAAGGAACTCTCAAAGGTTCCTAGGGCCTCAAGAGGACCCGGTGTCTCTCAACATATAATGGTAAAAAAGAAATCTCATTGCTTTTCATTTGCTCTTTTGATGAATATTTGGCCTGATGATTGGGCAAAATAAGCAGAAAAATTTTGATCAGTAGAAGCAGTTGAGAAATAAAAAATTTAGACAATTCAATGCCAGGAAAAAAATCATCAAAATGTAAATGCTGTAAAATATTCTCAATCATGCTGTTGCGATATGTAATTGTACTCTCAATTTGATTGAACTTGTTTAAACAGGTAGGAAGTTTGGAAGATGTTCTGAAGAAAATGGAGGTAATGTGTGTAACATTGTTGTCAATGAAAAGAAAATTGTAGTAGTAATTAGTCCTTTTTTTTATCTGATGCAGATGAGTGAGAAGAATTCTGGTTGGGAAGATCTCATCTTCATTCCACCTGGTAAGAGCCATTCTCAACACATTCAAGAGGTTGCGAAAGTATGAGGTCTTGGATGGATTACTCCAACTGACATAGAGGAGCAGTCCACACCCATGATGATCACCAATTATGACTGATAAGTAAATTTCCTCGCGACTCTCCTACTTCTTTGTTCTATCACTGAGGAAAAAGAATTTCTTAGAACAGTGTCTGGAGTAGCTGTAGAATACCAAGGATAAAATTAAAAAAAATGAATGAATAGGACTAACATCAATTTTATTGCATTGCCGCCCTTTAATTGCTTGGGGTGGCTAATATCGATTGCTTATCTAAAAGTAACTTTAAGGAAGCATTTATTTTTTATTCGAGTGACGCTACTTTGCCCGAACAGGCAAAGTTCAAAATGGTGAGTTTAAAACTTTACTCGTTCGGGCAAAGTATCAATTCCCTTTTTATTTTTAACGCTGTTATGTTTCTGTTGAAATAATTAAGACAGTTATTTTGACATACTTGAGAAAGTTACTGTGCGTGTAAAAAGTAAATATAGGAGCCTTGATATCTGGATTCTGGAACTCACGAACATAACAACATTACTCAACATAATTCTTCATAGTGTTTGGTGTTGCACTAGTACACTACACTGTATTAATTTTTAGTGATTAATTATAATTATTTATTAAAAAAAATATTATTATGATAATTTTAAAAAATATTTAATATTGAAGAATTAAATTTTACATTTTTTGACACCAAATTTCTAATTAAATAATTATATTTTTTAAACACCGTTTTTTGTTAAAATAATTATATTTTTTAAGTTGATATCAATTTTTTTTCCAATATAAATGTAAAATATAAGTATTATTTTATAATATAAAACTAATGAATTTATAATCTCTCTGCAGCATAAAATTTAATATTGGGAAATTAACAAATATATTCCTGGAAAAAAAAAAACTAAAATCCTCTTAAAAAAAATCTCTCTCCAGAATTCATGAAAATTCTCAAATTAAAAGCAAAAGTATTTGTCAATAGTCAAGAACCCAGTCAACAAACAACATTTTGATGCAAAAACGTGAGCGAATCGGGGAAATGGAGAAGCAACAGTTATGTGAAGGAGAAGTAGCAAAGATGGAGAAAATGAAGAAGTTGAAGCCAAAAACAGTATTAGATTAATTAATGCCATGCAGATGCTTTAATATTGTGTATTCCCAATACAAGTAACAGCACCAAATGTGGTGGGTAGAAACAAAAAGAAATATTTCAATGAGATTAAACACAAGATTTTGAACACTGTTAAAAGATGGAATGAAAATCTGTTTTCCTGTGGGGGAAAAGAAGTTTTGGTGAAGGCCGTGGCTCAAGCTATTCCTACGTATGCGATGAGTGTGTTCAAGCTTCCTTTCGGCTTATGTGAGGACATCCAGAAAATTTTGAACAGATTTTGGTGGGGCTCCAGTGGTGATAAAAAATGTGTCCATTGGGCAAGATGGAGCAGACTGTGTGTTCCGAAGAAGGAGGGTGGTATGGGTTTTAGGGACCCAATTGTTTTCAACCAGGCTTTATTAGCGAAACAGGTGTGGAGGATTATCCAAAACCCTCAAGCGTTGGTTTCACGAATTTTGCAGGCTAGATACTTCAAGAAAAAGACGGTTATGGAGGCTAGTGGTGGATATAACCCCTCCTTTATTTGGAGAAGTTTGTTGTGGGGGCGTGAGCTTATTCAGAGAGGTTCGCGGTGGAGGATTGGCTGTGGGAAAGATGTTCACATTGCAAAGGATCACTGGATCCCTAGACCTGAATCCTTTAATCCCTTTAGGGTGAGCGATACTCTGAAGGAGGCCAAAGTTAGTATGCTAATTGGGTTCGGCAATCAGTGGAAGGAAGACTTGATCCGGAATCTATTTATTAAGGCTGATGCTGATGAGATTTTAAACATCCCTCTGCCCCAGCAAGCTGCCGCTGATCAGTTAATATGGCATTACGATTTTAAAGGTAAATTCTCTGTTAAAAGTTGCTACCACATGGCTTTTAAAGACAAGAAGGTGAAAGGGGCAGGCTGTTCAAGCGATAATGGTGATTGGTGGAGGTTGGTGTGGGGTCTTTCTCTCCCTGCAAAGGTTAAAATATTTATTTGGAGAGCCTTATCTGATCTTCTTCCCACGGCTGTGGCTCTGAATAGGAGGAGGATCACTGATTCACCTTGGTGCCAAAGATGTGGTAGGGGAGTTGAAGATGTTTTCCATGCTTTAGTTGGCTGCAAAGTTTCAAAAAATGTATGGAAAAAAACTGAATGGATTGGTGACAGTGGGTGGCGAAACGCAGGGGACCTTTGGGGCCTATTAAGCTGGAGCAAGGCTAATTTACAAAAGGATGATATGGACAAGGTTGGCATGCTGCTGTGGTCTTTATGGACATCCAGGAATCACTTTATTTTTGAAAAAAAATCAGAGCTGTATGAATGCATCATCAGCAGAGCCGAGAACCTGGTGGTGTCTTTTAAAAGGGTTCGCCAGCTGAGGGTATCTGCGGATGTGGGACAGATTGAACGGCATAGATGGACAGCTCCCCCGACCAACTGGTTCAAAGTCAACGTGGATGCGGCAACAGATAAGAATATGAGTCGTGCGGGACTAGGGGCTATTGTTCATAATGACAAAGGGATTGCGATTGCCGCCGCGGTCCAACCTATTTTGTTCAGGGGTAGTGTGGAGTTTATTGAAGCCGAGGCTATGCTATTGGGCCTTAAGATTGCGGATCAATGGAAGCTGTTACCAATAATTGTGGAAGCTGATGCACAAAATGTTGTGCGACTTGCCAATGGTCAAGATAGTAGTGAAAAGGAAATTAGTTGGTTGATTTCTGAAATTCGTAGATTGGTGGCGAAATTAGGAAATGCTTATATTAGGTTTATTCCTAGGCATTGTAATTCGAAAGCTCACGGTTTAGCTAAATACGCTGTAAACTATTCGAGCTATGGTGCTTGGCTGGGTTCTATCCCAGACTTTGTACTCTCATCTTTATTTTAATATGAATTACCTGTTTTTTCAAAAAAAAAAAAAAAAAACAGCACCAAATGTAGTGATGCAGTGTAACCCGTAAGGATCCGAGGCCCGTCCAAGCTCGACCCGGTCCGAGACAAAAATTTTAATTTTAGTGTCCAGGTCGGACTTGGGCAAAAGAATTCAAAAAATCAGCTCGAGTCTAATTTTTATATATAAAAATATATATTTTTAATTATTTAAATTAATATTTAATTATAAATACATATATTTATAATTATATACAATACAAAAAAAAGTACTGAAAACATTTACATTTTTAATTTTTTTTCATTTTAAGTATTAAAAAATAAAAAATTTAATTATTTTATTTTAAAAAATAAAAAATTATTATTTTCAAAAAACCTGGGACGCCCGTTGCCCCTCTTCAACAGCACCATATATAGTGAGCAGTGTGGCACGATCCTGACTGGAAAACATATGCTCTCTTATATTAGGTTTAGATGTGATTTATTATTACTTTTTAAATGCCCAAATCCATTTATCATCTCTCAGTGTATGTTTGATATAACTTTTAGCATAGGTGAAATAGTTTTTTTAATTCCAAAAATAATTTTTAAAAATTTTAGTGGTATTTAGTACGGGTATTCACGGGTCTGATCGGATCTTTTTGAAAAATATGAGACCCGATCGGGTCGGGTTACATGGATCGTGAAACCCGAACTTGAAATTTGAGAGTTGAAATCCGATCGAGTCGGCAAAAAAAAGTTCTTAATAAATTAATTATTTTGAAATATAAATATTAGTTATTTTATGTCCTGAAAATTATCATATATATAAAATCTCAAGACAATAAAAGTAATAAATAAATGAAATAATTGTAAAAACTTTATTTTTTTTTTAGAAAAATAATAAAAATATTATAGTTTTGGGTCGGGTCGGATTTTAATATCAAATCCGTGACCCAAGCCGTAAATTTTGGGTCGGGTCGGGTTAGCCCGAAAAATCAATTTTTTTTGAAACCCGCACAGGTCGGGTCGGGTCGTGGGTTGACCCGACCTCTAGTGTTTAGTTGCATGTAAAATAGAGTTTTTGAAGATTAAAAAACTTATTTTGTCTCTAGAAAAAACTCAAAATATGAGTTTTTGGAAATAGAGGTTAAATTTTTTATTTTTTTAAAGAGTTAAATTATTTAGAATACACTTGTTTAATTTCATAAAATTATTTCATTTTTTTAATAACACAATTTTTTTTAAAAAAAAACTTGTTATTAAAGTAATTTTATAATTTTTAATAAAAATATTATTGACAACTAAATACCTAATTTTTTTTTTTTTTTATCAAAAACTCTACTAATAAAAACTTGAAGAGAAAAACTTAAATGAGACAAATCCAATACATCAGTCTAATGAATACATGATATATATTAATTATTAATTTTTCTATTCATTAGTATTAATTAATTTATATATATCAAAATATTAATAAATAAATATATCAGGATCACTTATTTGAAAAGTTATATCAGCAGCTAATAATATGTTATTTATACAACGCAATTCCCAAGCTCCGCATCTGCTGCAGATTCGTCTTGCTTCCAAAACTTTCTGTTTTCCGTTTTTGCTTCGTAAAAACACTGGGGAATTCACTTTTTTTCGAACTTCACGTTACGTGTCCTCACTGACCCTTCAATATTTGATCCAACGGCCCTTGTTTCCCCGCACCAAGGCGCTCTGCCGTAAGATTCTCTTGGCCCCACATCTCAAAGTTACTGTGAGACTGAATTATTTGGCCATGATCTCCTTTACTCTCTTGACCATTTGCGCCGTCCATATACGCTCGACGTGCCTGTCACTTACCTTCTATCACAATATTACCCCTGCTAGTTTCTACAATATTACACAACAAATTCACGTAAATTAACATTATTTTTAAGGATATAACAGTCCTCACAGGAAAAAATCTCATCCACTCTCCTCTAAAGAGAGTGGAGACTCTAAAGATCATTAATGATGGGCGGCGCCTTTAATTTATTATTATTCACTTTTTATTATTAGCATTTTTAAGTTTATTTAATAAAACGATTTGAAAAAATAGTAGCTGAGCTGCCAAATCTAAAAGCCACCCGGTTTCAGCTCAGTCAAAAACCACCATCTCTCATAATTACATAAATAAATCATTTTTCAATGGAAACCAATAATTTTTATTTTTTATTTTTTAATTTCTGGATAACTAATAAAATAAAAAAAAGACAAAAATAAATAAATCTTAAGGCAGAGAAAGAGAAAGCATACAGGTGTCTAATGTATATACCAGAAGCTAGCTGGCTCCAAGCCAGAAGAGTCTCTCTCCGTTAAATTTAATTTCCAATTTTTTTTTCTTTTTGAATAAAATTTCCAGAGATCATTAATATCTTTTTCCTTCGACTCATATCTCTTTCCATCTATCATCAATTCATGTGAATCCAGGTACGTTCCTCGTTCCTTTTGCTTTTCAATTTTTGTTCAGCTTGGACTTTTTGATATGTTTAATCGTTCATAATTTCATGATTAAATCTTTAATTATTATTATTATTTTTAATAAAAATATGCCTTTTTTTTTTAATGAAATCCTGACGTCAAGTATCACTATAATTAATTACAAGTTACTTCCGTAAGTGAGGCTGCATATATTTAATTTACTGGATTGAAACGGCATGTGAGTCGATTAATTGATTCATTAAAATTTTGAATTAATTATTCTGTACTTTGTTTTTCTTTTTCGATTGGTAAATGCTTTAGATTTTCTGCATATGTTGGATGAATTTAAATCTGGCTCCATTTGTTATTAACAAACTGTGAATGATGTTATAAAAACATGTTTGTTAATTAGCAATTGGTCGATATAGTTAGCAATTAGTTGCTAAACCTTTTAATTTTGATTTATGAATCATGTTTGGAATATTGAAAATGTTTCTTGTAATCACAGATGTTAAGTTGATAGAGGGGTGTTTTGTTACCAGCTATGTTGAAGCATTTAAATAGTTTTTTGTTTGCTTGAATGTAAATTGATGGGCTTCTGATGATGAAAAATGAATGCATCAAAGGATTTTTTTATTTTTAGTTTTTTAAAAATTATTTCCGCACTAACGTTTGGCTTGTAGTAGACCTCAAGTTTGGATTTGAATTACTGAATTTGCTATTGATAGAGCTATGATTTTGTTTAGTGGAAAGCTTTAGCTTGTAATTTTTGTTCTGCTTTTTAATTCAAACAATTTTAGTAAATTCTCCAACTGCATATGTTGTGATGAATTTATGTGACATTTCTGGCTGAATTTGTTTTTGGTTATTTATTTGTCTAAAATCCTTATTATTTGGATTTCAGCATATTCAGGACACTCCTTAGTTAACGCTAGTAAGCAATGGAGGATGTTAAAATCTCTGAAGACATGCCTCCTCCAAAATCTTCTTTATCCCCCAAAGCTATTAATGATGCTTCCAGCGAACTTCCGGAAGACCTAGATACTAATGTAAAAGTATCTGATGAGATGTCGAAGATGGAATCTTCTAAACCAGAATCAGTACTTGCTGCTGATGCCCTGCTTGTGGGACAAGATGAAGTTCCTTCAGCAGACAATTCAGAAGACATGTCTCCTCCAAAGTCTTCTTTATCCCCCAAAGCTGTTAATGATGCTTCCAGCGAACTTCCGGAAGACCTAGATACTAATGTAAAAGCATCTTATGAGATGTCGAAGATGGAATCTTCTAAACCAGAACCAGTACAAGATGCTGCTGATGTCCCGGTTGTGGGACAAGATGAAGTTCTTTCAGCAGACAATTCAGTTTCAACTTCAGCAGTTGCGATTGATCAATCAGAGACAGACCACAGGGATAATGTGACGGATGGTTCTAAAACTGAAGCCATGCAAGGTAACTCTAACGGAAAGCAATCTCAAGATGATGGTTCTGCAAGTGATCTCCCTGTTCATACTGCTAACAGCATTATACCCTCTGCTTCCTCTCCTCAAGTGCATGATTCTAGAAATGCCCACAGTGCCCAACCATCAGATGAGCTTGCTCTGCCACATGCAGGGCTTGCTAGTATTGCTGTGAGAGCTCCTAAACATGCCGATTCTCCTAAACTTGCTGATTCTCCTAAATATGTTTCGAGTTCTCCTAAACTTGCTTCACCTAAATATGTTTTGAATTCTCCTAAACATGTCGATTCTCCTAAACATCTTGCAAATTCTCCCAAGAATGTTTCTGGTTCTCCTAAACAGCTCGGTTCTCCAAGATATGGTATCAGTTCTCCTAAACTTGCGAAGCAGGGTGATATGAAGAGAGGTCTTATCGATACAACAGCACCTTTTGAGTCTGTTAAGGAAGCTGTTTCAAAGTTTGGAGGAATTGTTGATTGGAAAGCCCATAGAATGCAAACTGTAGAGGTATATGTCTTTTAGCATTGTTGTTATATTGACTCATATTGCTGCTTTTTATTTATTATTATTCCTTTACGGCCACTATTTGGTTGACCTGTTGTGCATGCTCTCCAATAATGCTTGCTAATATTGCTCATGATATTTTATTGCATCTAGCTGCAAAGCTAAAACAATAAGTTTGTTTAGTAGTTAATAACAATGGTCCAAGAGACATATTACATATAATCGGAGTATGTGTCGTTAAGTTTGTGAGGTATTGTGAATTACGGAGGACATATTGGTAAAGGAGGCCATATTGGTAGCTTAATAGTGAGAAGCTAGGCATTGTGAAGGCGGTGATGATAGAGATGTCTCAAGCCAATACATCCATAGAGGCCCAAGTCGAAATTTCATGGACCTGTCTTTGCTTTAGTTTAATTGTTGATCTGAAGTTATTATTTTTCTTGAAGTCTATCTTCACTATAATAGCTTTTCCACTTTATTCTGTCCTTGTGGGAACAACAGATAATATATTTCTGTTTTGAGTCTATCTTCCTAAGAGCTACAGTAGCATCTTTATTATCACAGTAACACAAATTAAAGGAAACTATCGCTTTGCACATTAGGGTTACCGGTTATGTGATTGTCTGCAGTGTTGAGGAGGGAGTTGTTGCAGTTGTCAGGCCATAGTGCTGGTATGTTTTGGTGATTGTAGTGACACTAGGGGTAAACATATGCTTGATATCAATATATTATTATATCAACCAAAAAGAAAAATATTCTGTTTATTGGCTTATGGAAAATGATTTCGTTTTCGATGTTTTCTTATATATTATTTAGCTATCATTAAGTTCTATTTTCTGAATATTGCTAGTTCACTACTTCCTTTTTCCATCTTCTTCTTTTTCTTATTGAATGCTTAAAGGATGCTTATCTGAAGGTTGACTTTGAAAGTTGCATTGTATTGCACTATGCTTCCCTAAAAATTTTCGTCTTCCACTATACTTGACTTTAATTACTTCTCTGGTCGTGTAGAGACGCAAATATGTAGAGCAAGAACTTGAAAGGGCACACGAGGAGATGCCTGGATATAGGAAAAGATCGGAGGCCTCCGAAGTGGCAAAAAGCCAAGTACTCAAGGAGCTGGACCAAACTAAGAGATTAGTAGAGGAACTAAAAGTTAATCTGGAGAGGGCACAGACCGAAGAACATCAGGCAAAACAAGACTCTGAACTGGCCAAGCTGAGGGTGGAGGAGATGGAACAAGGTATTGCCGATGATGCCAGTGTTGCAGCCAGGGCACAGCTTGAGGTTGCCAAAGCCAGGCATATAGCTGCAGTTTCTGAGTTGAAAACTGTTAAAGAGGAGGTGGAATCATTGCGTGAGGATTATGCTGCTTTGATGGCTGAGAGAGACATAGCTGTAAGGAAGGCTGAAGAGGCTGTTTCTGCATCCAAGGAAGTTGAGAAAACAGTGGAGGAACTGACTATTGAGCTGCTTGCTTCAAAGGAGTCCTTAGAGTCTGCACATGCTGCTCATCTGGAAGCCGAAGAGCAAAGAATAGGGGCAGCAATGGCCAGAGATCAAGATTCTCACCTTTGGGAGAAGGAATTGAAGCAGGCAGAAGAGGAACTTCAGAGACTTACCCAGCAAATTCTGTCAGCAAAGGATCTTAAATCGAAATTAGACACTGCTTCAGCCTTGCTACTTGATTTGAAAGCAGAATTAGCAGCTTATATGCAATCCAAATTGGATGAGGAAAATATTGAAGAAGGAAATTCAAATGGTAAATTGGAGGAACCAGAGAGGAAAACTCATACTAACATTCAAGCAGCTGTTGCTTCCGCAAAGAAGGAACTTGAAGAAGTGAAGCTAAACATTGAGAAAGCTACTGCTGAAGTCAATTGCTTGAAGGTGGCAGCAACATCCTTACAATCAGAGCTTGAAAGAGAAAAAACCGCTCTTGCCACCATTAGGCAGAGAGAAGGAATGGCATCAGTTGCAGTTGCTTCTTTGGAAGCCGAGGTGGACAGGACTCGGTCTGAAATAGCTCTTGTTCAGATGAAAGAGAAAGAAGCTCGAGAGAAGATGGTAGAGCTGCCAAAGCAACTACAGCAAGCAGCCCAAGAGGCTGACCTGGCCAAGTCACTTGCTCAGACGGCTCGTGAAGAGCTTCACAAGGCAAAGGAAGAAGCGGATCAGGCAAAAGCTGGAGCAAGTACCATGGATAGTAGGTTACTTGCAGCACAGAAGGAGATAGAGGCTGCCAAGGCTTCAGAAAATTTAGCCTTGGCTGCTATCAAAGCATTGCAAGAGAGTGAATCAGCTCAAAAGACCGATGATGTGGATTCATCTACCGGTGTTACACTTTCTTTAGAGGAGTATTACGAGCTCAGCAAGCGTGCTCATGAGGCAGAGGAGCAGGCCAACGTGAGGGTGGCTGCTGCCATATCTCAAATTGAGGTAGCAAAAGAGTCTGAGTCACGAAGCTTGGAAAGGTTGGAAGAAGTCAATAAGGAGATGGCAGCAAGGAAAGAAGCGTTGAAAATTGCAATGGAGAAGGCTGAGAAGGCCAAAGAAGGAAAGTTGGGTATAGAACAGGAGTTGAGAAAGTGGAGGGCAGAACATGAGCAACGAAGAAAAGCTGGTGAATCTGGTCAAGGTGTAAACAACACTAAAAGCCCTGCACCAAGCTTGGAGGTGAAGAAAGAATCAAAGAAGTATGACCGCATGCCGTCGGATGCACCAAGCTTGGAGGTGAAGAAAGAATCAAAGAAGTATGACCGCATGCCTTCAGATGCCACTGTTAATCATATGACAAGTCCAAAATCATATGTGCAAGGAAGCAACACTGAAACTGAATCATCTCCAGAAACTAATGGTCCGAAGAAGAAGAAGAAGAAGTCATTGTTTCCAAGGCTTTTTATGTTTTTGGCTCGAAGGAGGTCACATGCATCTAAGTCGTCATCAACATAAAGCTTCACAAGAAGCATATGTAATTATTTTCTGTTGTGATTTTACCTTACTTTTTGCCGGGGAATATTTTTATTTGCGGTGACCATGAAAGCTGGATATATGACAGAAGTTTACTCAGGTATGTAAATGCTGGTGATTGTTGTATGTATGATATTGAATTATACTTTTTTTTTCTCTGACAGAAATGATTGTCCATTGGTCTGATAATGGAGAATGTAATAAGTTTGTGATAGTGATTGATTGGGGAAAAAAAGAGGTTATGTGATTTGTAGGACTAAATGTTTGAACCAGAAGTTATGCTTGTTCTAATGAAAGGATTTGAGATATTTTTTTCTTATTGAATTGGTGTTGTGTGTTTGCCAGTAATTGAGAAGTTTATTTTTGTATTTTGCAACTGATAATCCTGAGATTAAATTTATTTTGTAATTTACTTTTTCCTTATTATTGAGAGAGATTGAAAGTCGTGCTTAATACGATGGTCAAGTAAATAATCTCTTTCTTACATCAGGACCTTCCTTCTATAGCAGAAGTCTTGTATATTAAGTACTGACGGTTTTATAGCTGAAGTCTTGTACATACCGTTTATCATTGAGCGAGATTGTTCCTGGCAAGTGTTTGGTTTTTATATACTCCTTTCAACCATGAATGTTCACTTGCATAAAACCAAAAGTCCAAAACTGAAAGAGAAAATAGCCAATGGCTTTGCAATTTGAATTGCATTTCCACCATTTTAACAGAGAAATGATAAGACCTCAACTTCGTTGTAAGTACATTTATGAACCAGAATTAGCAAGGGTCTGGATAATAGTTTTGTGCCATGGATCTGAGAGGTGCTCCAAAATGTTATCAATTGGACCAACGTGAGTCACAGAAGCTTGCACAAAGATACCAAGCATTGCTACCATTGCCAGCCGTCCTGCCATGACACTAAAAAAATCATAAACCTTTCAAAACTATCACCATTCACAAGGAAATTAGTAGTGATTAACTTAGAACTAGGCAAACCAAACCATTCTTAATCTCTTTAAGCTTCCAGTCGCGTGCATTTCTGATATCTTTAGCCAGACCAAGAGGGTTTAGCAGAGGACCTCCAGGGTAGCTGTTACTCATAAGACGTGACAGAAAATTCAAAACTTAATTCAGTTTCAATGCAATTGACAACTTTTCAAGTAAAGTGAGTCACAGAAAATTACCCAGGTTCTAAACCTTCTAGTGCAGCTTCCAATCCAAAGAAAGATCCCTCCTTGGCTTGCGATCCAGGACTGACGTAATCCATGTACCGTTTGGTTTCAACAAAACTGCGCATATATAGAAACAAACTCTAATCCACTGTAAATTTATTATCAAAATTTGTATGATATGCACAAAATGGAAAGAAAAAGCAGCAACATGACAGCAGATCATTGGTTAAAAGTGGGAAGTAAACATTCTACCCCATCAAGAGTAGTTGCACGATGAACAAGGTTCTTGTGCTGGCAAACTGGAATTCAACTGTGCCGGCTTCATACCAGACTGGTAAATTGCTGATCCCAGTGACACGAAGTAACTGCGACAAACTACAGTAAGCTCAACAGAACTGCAATCTGGAGACTATTAAACAGTAAACAATATGTTTTCTCCTATCTTTACATTGATTGAATGAATGCATGCACTAATGACTATACATTGTGGTTAAAGATTCCAAGCAGTTCTATGTCACAGTTTTAAATCAAGTATAAATGCCATAAACCCGATGAATGATTTTCAAATTCCAGAGTTGTTGTACTCATAAATATTCCCAGAATAAACAAATTACAATTCCTTTGCTAGCGCCATTTTCCTCGAATCCCCTGTTAACTTATTGTGCTCCGTATTGGCTGGTCTTTAAGAGCATGTGCTTAACAATTCATTCATTAGACTACTAAATGAATTAGGATCTAGTGTTGATCTGAGTTTGTGCTGAACAACTAAATTAATCGTAAGGAGATAAATGGACCCATGTTAATGTGAGATCCACATTAGCTAATAATGACCGTTGATTCCTTACTCAGTACAAACTCGACTCATTGATTCACTGCTCAGAACAAACTCAGGTCAACAATGAAGCTTGGTGTTTGATTTCACTCACATCTGTAAAAAGAATTCCAGCAACTCCAGCCATAGCAAAGCGAGCATGCACCAACTCCGCCTGGACATACCACCTTAAGCTCTCCGGATCCTCTCCAAGCCCAAGTGGGTCAAATCCAAAATCCCCAGCTAATCTTCAAAATGATTCATAAAAGAAATTCAAAATTCGACAGTCAAAGATAATGAATTTCAATATCCAATAATACTATAAACTGAAAAACAAAAAAAAAAAGCTCACGTTCCATCAAGATATGGAGGAGGGTCGAGGCCAGGAAGCCATGTAGGTCGCTGCTGGGCTCGAACCACAGTTCGTCGAGTGGTCCCTGCTTTTGCAGGCAAAAATGTACTTGTGATTCCTATTGAGGATTTGTTTATGGGTTTACAAATGAAGGATGATGAAGAGCAAGACTGAAGGAGGAAACCTCTTCCGAATGCAACGGCCATTTTTTCCCTCTCTCTATAATCTATCTATCAACTAGTTTTATTTTGGAGGCATATATTCCATCCACGTATTTATAACTAAACTAACCACCCTTTTGAGTATATAACTGAAAATCAAGATAACATGGCCCCACTTATCTCCAGAACCTGAAGCCTTTGGGACTTGAGATGTAATAATCTCAACATACCTTGAAAACATACCGGATTAGGGTTTCTAAGTTGGAAATTATTATTATTACACTTCACATTTGGTGAAAGTTTAGTCAAATCCTAAATTTTTTGAAACATATAAATTATTATTCGAAATTTGTAAAGTGTATCAATTTTCACAAATCAAGTTTAGAATAATGATAATTATCCTAAAATTTCAGGGAAATTGATACATTGATACACAATTAGCAGTTTGAGGAAAAAATTAATACACTATAAAAAAAATTTAAGTGTTTTTTGGATTTGACTGAATTATCACCAAACTTCGGATGGAAAAATAATAATTACTTGAAATAAAACCCTTTCAGAAGTGCATTTCATTCATTCTTGCCGTATATTCATTATTCATAGTAGCAGTTTAACAAAGAAATGAAATGCTAACATAATCCCATTTTTCCATGAAGCAAGCAATATCTGCTTTGTTAACAAATTATACAACAACAAAGTCGCTGAGTTTTGTCACTTGCAAATTGCAAAGTGATATAAAACTGCCTAAACAAGTACAATACGAAATTATCAGTCTCTGAATCATTCTAAATCATGAGTAATTAAACAACTTAAAATATAGCTGACAAGTTCTACATCAAGCACTTGAAAACTTGATCGCTAAAAAACTAAGAGCTTATCACTGCCTGCTAGATATGCTGAAGGAACTGACTTTCATGGATGTTGCTATGACCAGGGGAGCCTCAGGCAAGTCACTGACTGCAAATTTGTCATGCATGAAACGACTATCAACAATGGAGTCATCCTTGGGAACTATCTTATAGCAGTAACAGCTCTTCAGGCCCTCTTGATTCCTGTAGCACTCATGAGAACCATTCTTCACCTGCTGAAAGTTCCATATCACACTAAACTTGCCTACAGTTGCAACCAAGTGGCGCTCCTGCTTGCCATTCTCAGTCACCTATGTCAATTTGAAATACAAAACGGTTGAGATGTATCACAAGACTATGAATTATCCATGTATGTTCATTCTCTGAGTTTAACAAAAGAACAAGCAGTTTGTATAGATTAGATGATCATCCAAGTTTACTGTGTGGGAGAGCAAAATTATATTTGCATAGGAGGAGTCATTACGGGCTCTAGGCTTTGGTAAGTTTATTTTTTATTTTGATAATTAATTTAATTGTTTATTTGGTTATCATAAAGTCCCATCCTTATTCTGCAAAAGTTAAAAAATACCAATTTAATCTCATTGTTTTTGGCATTTCATTCTTCAACCTTTTAAGCCTTCTTTCTTTCTTCTTTCAAAAAACCTAGTAGCTTTGATCTTGTTTAGAGTTTCTAGCAATTTTCACCGCATCTCTTTGCATGAGCGAGGTTCCAATGAGGGTCCTCTTAACTTATTAAAGGACACACTAAAAGACAGAAAAACACAAATTTCAATGTATTGTTTTTTTGTCTTCTAATGTATACCTCTTAACTTAATAACTTAAAGGATCTCTTGTTGGAATCCAACTAACCTTTATATAATTTCATTTCATTAATGAAAATTCTTAAATTATAATATATTATTGGTTAAACTCCCCACTCCTGAATCAAATTCTTTACTCGCCACTATATATTTGGACTAACAAGCAGTAAAACAGCAATGAATTTAACTAATCTGCGCAATCTACCCTATCTCAGATAAGAATACTAAACAAATTTCAGATACAGATATGAAACAAAGACTCATCCTGCTGTGTCTTC
>SKCR01040936.1:0-137718 GCA_019454045.1 Zanthoxylum bungeanum | reverse complement strand
TCAACTTCCTTGGTGTTTTGGAATACTTTGAGTATGACCCAATCTCATTCCTTGAATGTTTGGCTTCCGACATTCTTATTGAAATATTTTCCCATTCTCTACTGATGTGCAACAAGTCATATGAAGGCGTGTTCCCTTAATTTGTCGATGGTGTGAAGGCTGTGATTCATAAGCTGTTTATTGGAATCTTCTTTGAGCCACTGATATCCTGAGGATGAGATGTTTCCTTCTACTAGAATGACTGCCTTGGCTCTAAATGCTAATGAGAATGGGGTTTCTCCAGTCGAAGAACCCTATACTAGATATAGCACAATCCCTCTTAACAATTCCTAGACCAATTCTGGCCAAAACCTCAATTATCCCTTCAGAACCAATGTTAAAAACCCAAACAATACTTATATCGAGTTGGGCTAAGGGTCATATTAACTTTGCAACCCAATCATGGTCAACCCTCACCTTCCAACCGAAATAAATTTCTTTTTAAGTATTATTGTCCCCAAACAATTAGCTGATTCATCACCGAAAGATTAAAGTTAAACGTGTTAGTTGGGCCCACATCATAAATACAGTTCATATTCCAACTAAGTGACTATTCTCCCAGCCTATAAATTGAAGCAGAACTCGGAATTATATTCATGCCAATTGATGCATTCTAATTCAGGTCTCAGCTCTCATACTTGAGCTCTCTAAGTCTCTTACTCTCTAAACATCGGCCCACTGCCCTCACAACAGTCAACGGAGGTCAAGATAACTTCAGACCTTGCTCTTCCTTACTTATCGTTCATCTTCACTACTGACTTGAGCGTCGGAATGCCTACGGCACCCACTACACCGGTGGGCATTACTCATCGCTCACTATCTTTATTTTACAGGATCGCTAGTGCCCCATACTATAAATTTTCGATTGTGGACCTCAGGCGAAATCCAGCGTCTATAATTTGGCGCCCACCGTTGGGCCTTAGCAATTTATAGCAAACGAAGATCGCTCAGTCTACGATACTTTCAACACAGCTACTTTTGGCTTCTGGCAACGAGCAGACTTTAGACCCTGTGGCAACACAATTGGCCATGCTCTAAGAACGCTTACGTGCCCTGGAAGAAGATAATCTAGCCACTCAAAACTCTAACACGACTCTTCAAAAGAAATTGGAACAAATCTCTTTAACCTCCCAACAACGTGGTACTATAAATCATCCCAGCAATCCAAAAATCCCAACTAATCTCTTGAGGGAAATCGAAGATGTGGCAAATGATGATCCGCCATCAAACCATCACCCCCGAAACTAGGCAAGATGAGAACCGGTTTCCCCAGTCGACCAAGCACAACAAGTCACATCCACCATGCACAAGAAAATGTGAGAATTCAAAGAGGCTGTTTTGTCCAGCCTACCTTGCGTCAGGCTACTAGTAAGGAAAATCTGAGCCAATATAATTTCTGACACCCTATTATTGGAGACCATCACTTCCGTCGAACTACCAAGGAAATTCAGCCCTCCAGATATGAAATCGTATGATGGATCAATAGACCTAGATGACCATGTTGTCTATTACAATTACAAGATGAGTCGACGGGTCTGACTTCACCCCAATGGGAGGCTGGAATGTGCAGAGGATTTGGGGAAACACTGGCAGGCTCAGCCTTCACCTGGTTTATCAATATCCCATACAGATCCATTGATCATACCAACAATTGGCAGACAAATTTGTAGAGCACTTTACGAGCTCTTGTAAGCTTGAGAAAATCACAAATGACCCCAACGCCATCCAATGGCGAAAAGGAGAATCTTTACGAAGCTACGAGCTCGCTTCAACAAAGAAATGATATCTATTCTGGATCTTCATCAGGCTACTACAGTGGAAGCCTTCAGGAATGGTTTGCTTGTAGATAGTAAGCTCTACAAGAATTTGACAAAATTTCGATGCCACACAATGGATGAGGCCATGGCTCGAGCCCAAATTGAAATCAGATGGGAGGATGACAAAAGAAATAAGAGAAGAGAAAATTTCTCCAGCCTACAAAATGATAGAATGTAGAACATTCCTAAATGACACAAGAAATTCACAGGGAAAACACCACAACCATTAGATTGTAAGATCCATTAAAGAAAGGTACATCGCTCTCTCAATCGAGACTTCAACCACCAACCCTTACCTTACAGGGTCCAAGAAAGGACATATCCAAACAGAGAGAGACTCCCAGACTATAATTTCATGTTTCCCATGGAGAATTGGTTTTAATCTTCAAAAAGATGGAGAACGAAGTAAGATGGCCCCCACGCTCCATAGATAATTCTACCAAGAAAGATACCGACAAATGGTGTGAGTTTCATAGAGATTACGTCCATAAGTCATCATATTGTGTAGCATTGAGATTGGAAGTCTTAGAGCTACTGAATAAAGGCTACCTGAAAAACCTACTCACAAAGAAGAGTAAGGCTACGAATAGACGAAAGAGGAGACGACTCCCCACCACCACCACCAATAAACAATACGGTGAACTTTCTTTCTGGCGGATCTAAAATCAGTGGTGTCTCTTATTCTACCGCCAAATGACTTTCAAGAGTAGCAGCAGTAGGCTTTTCCCACTCCACGATGTCAATAGAAGGGATGTTCACCAACTTGACAATAGAATTCCCAGACGACAGCAGCTCCAATCAGATGAACCTTCATCATGACGCTCTAGTGATTTCTTTGCAGGTTGCAAAATTCATGATCAAATGAGTATTAGTTGATACGGGATCCTCAAAGAACATCATCTTCACCAATGCCCTTTCAGATATCGAGGCCGAGATAGAGAAGATGAACCAGAGGTCGACGATGCTAATAGGATTCAATGGTGAACAAAAATTCACCACTAGAGAAATATCTCTTCCAGTCTACGTATGAAGAGTCAACAAAATGACCACATTCTTGGTCTTGGACTGTCCCTCAGCCTATAACTTAATTGTTGGCCGGCCTTGGATTCATGAAATGAGAGCAGTCTCATCCACCTACCATTAAATGTTGAAGTTCCCCACTAAGTGGGGGATCCAAGTGATAAAGAGGGATATATTTGCTTCCAGAAGTTGCTATGAAATGACTCTAAAAGTAAAATCTCAATCTTCATAGCAATTACAAGAGGAATCTCATGCTACGGAGCCAAATCCACCAAACATAGAAGAGCTCGACGAGGTCCAAATTCACCTGCTACATACTGATCATAAAGCTCAGATTGGACCTAATCTAGAGCCCAAGCTACGAGCTGACTTAATTGATTTCTTGAGGAAGCAACACGACTATTTCGTATGGTCTCACAAAGATATGACTGGGATTGATCCTGATTTGATTACCCATGACCTTCATGTGGACCCAGACTACCTTCATATCAGACAAAATAGAAGAAAGTTTGCTCTGGAGAGAAACCAAATTATTGACGAGTGATGAGTGGTAAATGTATCACTATTTCCCACTCGTTTGACCTAATATTTTGTATAGTTTCTTGAGTTTTATGAATATTTTGATGTGTTTTGTATCATTTGGCGCGTCGCGATACGCAACCTACGTCACGACCGCTAACGTGCGCTGAAGTCTGCTAACGTGCACCTGGACACGTGTACCAATTAGAGAAGTTTTACTGCCACGTGACAACATCATAGCAAATCATGCTAACGTGCGCCAGACACGTGTGACCATCACATGCTGCCGACAATCATCATCACCACATCATCAATGATGTCAGCACAATAATTCAGTTAGCGCCATATCAACATAATTATTGAAATAATCATTCAACCTGCCACATGTCACCATCTCCACAACCCGCGTGCCACGTGTCCTTCATCAACGGTGCGTCGCGACGCAAGAACAATCTTGCGCGTCGCGACGCGCGAAACAAGTTTTACCTATAAATAGAAGGCCTAATTTTAGATTTGAATTCATACATTCTTCTATGTAATTCCTTAAGAATACTAAGAAGATTGTTTCTTGTTTGCTTATTTACAGCTTTCAGTAATTAATTTTCGCATTTTCAGTCTTTACTTTCTGCAATTTACTTTTACGCAATAGTACTTTCCTTTCTTTACTTTTCAGTAATGAGGAGGTAACTCCCCCATGCTGGGATAAAAGGTAAAGCTTTTATTACTAATTTTTAGATTAATCTCCCTTAATTATAATATATAAACTATTTAAAACCTGACTAAATAAGGATACCCCCTTATGGTCGGTTGGTAATTATTGAAATTGGTTTTAAAACCTGACTTAATGAGGATACCGCTTGGTTGGTTGGTCGGTAATTAATTATTAATTTGACTTAATCAGGATACCGCCTATATGGCTGGTTGATAATTATCACGCAAAGTTTATATATTATAATAAGGGAGATATCTAAAATAGTAGTGATAAAAGTGGATCATTTTACTCTAGCATTTTCTTTTATTGTATTTTTACATTTTTAATTTCCATCATTTACTTTTCAGCATTTACTTTTCAGTATTTACTTTTCAGTATTTACTTTTCCGCATTTACTTTTCATCATTTTCTTTATGTCTTTTATTTTATTTAAGCTTTTCTTAGCCTTAGATATGTGTCGTAACTAAGCCCATTATCTGGGGTTGTGATGAATTCAAATATCACTGGTTTATAAGGGGTTAATTTATAGTTTAGGTAATATAAAGGTTTATTTATTAAGTCTTAAGCTTAATGCCTCTTGTTAACTGGCCATTAATAAGATTGATTTGGTAAACTTAAAATGAACTTGGAAAAGAGATTTTACGTTTAAACCATAGACTCAATAGCCCACGATCTTCTTTGAGGATAGATAACCTTTTAATAGATTTCCTTACAGGATAGGAATATACCTGTCGGGCGGGGGTAGCCATAATTGGAACTTAATCTTAATGAATTCAGGTAACTTGGTTGACATAGGAATATGATTAATGAAGTTACACTGGGTATTTGTATCTGACCATTGGAAGAGGCTTTTGCATAATTTCGTGTTCCAGGTTAATTTACCGATATATTACACAAACGTAAAATAACCACTTCATCTTTAAAAACGATTTTGGAATGATTCACAACCCTGTATAGTTTCTTAATATTGAATTTCACTTAATTTACTTTTGAGTCATTTTATTTACTTGTTTTAAATTTAAAGTCACCATTCAAGTCACCATCCAATCAAACAATCAATCCATTAGATACTCGTAAAAATTTGGCTTCATAAATTAATAGATTAGGTATTAAGTCCTCGTGGGATCGACACTTTTTATACTACTTGAATGATATGTGCCCTTGCGTTATATGCGTGTGATTACGCACCGGTCAACGAGGAGGTTCAAAAATTATTACAAAATGGAGCCATCAAAGAAGTCCAATATCCTGAGTGGCTTGCAAACGTAGTCGTTGTTCGAAAGAAGAATGGGAAGTGGTGAGTCTGCATTGACTTCACGGATTTCAATAAGGCATGTCCAAAAGATTCATTTCCACTGCCTCATATCGATTCAATGGTCGATGCTACAGCAGGACATGAGTTTTTGAGCTTCATGGATGCCTACTCAGGCTACAATCAAATCCTCATGCATCCAAGCAACCATGAGAAGACAGCCTTCGTCACCAATAAAGGTATCTATTGTTATAAAATGATGCCATTCGGCCTTAAGAATGCAGGATCTACTTATCAGCGTCTTGTTAACAAAATTTTATCGCAACAAATTGGGAAAACTATGGAGGTATACATAGATGACATGTTAGTAAAATCATTAGAAGTTGAACAACATCTGTCACACTTGGAGCATACATTCGACACGATGAGGAAATATGTCATGAAGTTGAATCCCATAAAATGCGCTTTTGGTGTCGCTTCCGGAAAGTTTCTCGGGTATATGGTCACTCGACGGGGGATAGAAGCCAATCCCGATCAGATCAAATCCATTCTTAATATTCCCTCTCCAGTAGGCCGAAGGATGTCATGCGACTCGGAGGGAGGATCGCTGCTCTGAATAGGTTCATCTTCAAGTCTACAAACAAAAGGTTTTTGTTCTTCTCAACCCTCAAGAGAGCAAATAATTTCGAGTGGACCCCAGCCTGCGAAGAAGCTTTGAAGGAACTAAAGAGATATTTGATGACTCCACCACTCCTTTCAAATCCATTCAACGATGAAAGGCTCTTCCTCTACCTAGGAGTTTCGTAGCAGACAGTGAGCACAATCTTGGTTAAAGAAGAATAAGGTACGCAACTCCCAGTCTACTATGTGAGTAAAGCTCTACTCGAAGCAGAGACACACTACACTCAAATGGAAAAGTTGTTGCCTGCTTTGATAACAGCGCTCGAAAGTTATGCCCGTATTTTCAAGGGCATATTATTACCGTTTATACTTCATATCCTTTGAGAAGCATACTTCATAAACCCTAGCTTTGGGAAGATTGACAAAATGAGTTGTGGAACTTGGTGAGTACGATATCACTTACCAACCACGAACCACTATCAAATCTCAAGCCCTTGCAGATTTCATAGTCGAATTCAGGCCCAGCTTACAGTCTCAGCCAAGTTAGAACTCCACTGTGTCCAATCTATAACTACTTGGAAACTCGCAGTTGATGGATCAAGCAGTAGGTGAGGCTGCGAGTTGGGAGTTGTGATCACCACCCCCGAGGGCAACACATTACAACAAGCAGTTATATGTGGCTTCAAGGTCACCAATAATGAAGCCGAGTATGAAGCCTTGATAGCTGGTTTATCCCTGGCCAAGGAAATGGGAGCAAGGAAGATAGAAGTAAAGTTGGACTCCTAGCTAATCGTCAACCAACTCCAAGGGTCGTATCAAGCACGTGACTCATAAATGGCCTCCTATTTACAGAAGGTGAAAGAACTCCAGTCGATATTTTAGGAACTCACGATATCATAAGTTCCAAAGAATGAAAACACTCAAGCAGATACTTTGGCCACCCTCAATTCGACAATGCAAGGAGACAAACCACAGTCTATACCCATTATATACTTGCAATGGTCAGCAATCTGGTAGGGAGAAACTAAAGAAGTCACCATAATCACTACAAGCGACACATGGATAAATCCAGTAGTAAAATACTTGCAAGACGGCATGCTACCAGAAGACAGAACTGAGGCCCAGAAGATCCAGTGACTAGCTGCCAGATTTCATCTCCATTATGGCTAACTTCTAAGGAGGTCATTTTCCGAACCCTACCTTAAGTGTCTTACTCCCGAGGAAGCCCAATATGTATTTACTGAGTTACATGAAGAATAATATGGGAATCACTCTGGTGGAAGAAGCCTGGCTTGTCGAGCCCATACGACAGGATACTACTAGCCAACCATGCGGGTAGACTCAGCCGACTTCACCCGTAAGTACGAGAAGTTTCAGAGATTTGCCCCAGTCTCACACCTACCACCTGAAAGGCTCAACCCTATTCTTTCCCCTTGACCATTCATGAAATGAGGAATGGACATCGTTGGAAAACTCTCAAATGCCCCAGGGCAACGAGTGTACATGATTGCCTTTACAAACTACTACCATAAATGGATTGAGGCAGAGGCCTATGCTAAGATACGAGACAAAAAAGTACAAGCCTTCGTCTGGAAGAATATCATTTGTCGATTCGGACTACCAAAGGAGATTATGACTGATAATGGTTCCCAATTCTTAAGCAAACATTTTCAAGATTTCTACAAGAATTGGGTAATTAAATTGAGCTTCTCAACCCCACGCTTCCCGTAAGCCAATGGTCAAGCTGAATCTTCCAACGAAACGATCATGAACACGATGAAAAAGAGGTTGGAAAAGGCGAAAGGAGCATGGGCAGATGAACTTCCAGGAGTCCTATGGTTCTATAGAACAACCGCCCATTCGTCGACTAGGGAAACCTCATTCTCGTTGGCATTCGGATCCGAAGTTGTAATTCCATCCTAATGAAATATCCCATCCCCAAGTTACCAATGGCTTGAAGAAAATTCTAATCGACAACTCATGAATCACAGTCTCGATACAATCGATGAACTCAGAGATCGTGCCTTCATATGACTTATTGCTCATCAACAAAGAATGATCAAGTACTTCAATAAAAATCTCAGATGCGGAACATACAAAGAGGCTGATTGGGTCTTACAAAAGGTTTTTCAAAACAATAAAGAAGTTGGAGATGGAAAACTGGGACCAAACTGGGAAGGTCCATACATCGTCATAAAGGTTGTTGGGCAGAGAGCTTATAAATTGGATACTGAAGATGGAAGACCCATTCAGAACAGTTGGAATGTGGTTCACCTAAAGCGATTTTATCGTTAATGATAGCAAACTTAGTCATAACATAACCACTCAATAAGTGACTACATTTTGACTAGGAGACAAAGGTCATGCTGCCTACGACGTCCAAAAGATTCATATAATGCTTATCTTTCGAAGTTGAAATGACAATAAGGGAAAATCAAGATATTTTCATTCCATAATTTTGTCTTGAATTCAAAACGTTACAAGTACAAACCGATAATGATAAAAACATTCAAAATAACAAGTAAAAGAAAATTCAATCTTCTGGAGTTAGGAGCTTGGGTTTCATCGAGAGAATCACCAGCAGCAGGGACACCTTGAGCTTCTTCGGCTTCCAACGCCTGTGTTTCATTCAGATATGATCCTTCACTAAACTCATCCATCTTCTCTTTAACAACCTTTGGAGGCTCCGCCAACCGTGCTGATCCTTCTTCTGCGACCTTTGGAGGCTTCACTAATACTACTGATCCTACTTTCGCAACAAATCTGCCTTTAGTGTCTGCAGATCCTTCAATATCTCCACTTTCATCATCAGATGAGGGAAGCCCAGTCTCGTACCTTTCATGCTTTTTGATCCACTTCTCCAGGGTCCACTTATCATGCTCCCCCTCCAAATACTCCTTCATCAATTTACTTCTCTCGATAAGTATGGCCTCGAAACAGACCATTTCTCGTCTCTCCATAAGCTCATCGTTCTCATTATTCTGTAAGCTTCGATTTCGGCCTCATACATCTCCCTCTCCACTTTCAACGTCACTTGAATACTCTTCAGTTCATTCTCCAATTGTTCCACCCTTCTACCCTTCCTCTCAGATTTCATTTTTAGCTCAACAACCTCTTTCCTCACTATCGTGTTAGACTTCTCCAACTCTCTCATTCGCCTCTGACTCGACTCAGCATATTCTTGCATAAAGAGGCCAGATTCCATAACTTGGGAAATAGCTGTGCTATTTTCCATTCGACTAAGAGTAAACATAAGAAAAAGAAGCGAGATCTTACAAGAAAACTTACTTGATAACTCATTGCTGTAATCTTTTTGCTTGTCTCTATTGGCCCCAGTTCAGTCAATCTGTGTTCATATTCTTCAAGAATAGCCTTTTAATGAACTTTGAGAGGCTAAAAGGGTCTGAAATTGTAGTCGACCCATGAGGAATCTTTACTTTCACATTCTCCAGATCTTCTTCAACCTCCACATCCTTCATCTTCTTTGATGCGATGCGATGCTCATCTCCATAGATTGTGTAGGTGCAACCGCTTTCCCAATCGAAACTACATCATTTGAAACTGTGAACTCAATCTCTGCAGCTCCGACTCCTTTCCCTTGGCTCTTTTACTCTTTCTTTTGTTCTTCATTTCCTCGTATGAAGGCACTTTGAATCGACCTGACATGATATCGGCTGCGCACAAAAGCTCTTCAGGAGTCAATGGCTTCGTAAATAACAACCCACCAAAAGACAGATGACACAACCAAGTAAACAAGATCACAACCAATACATGTTTGCAAAGGGCCAATGGGATATCTTCCGGATCGTAAATCTCCTTCCACAGTGGGTTTGACCTTAACCTCTTTTCTTCTAAGATGAATCTCCAAATTCTTTCTGGACCAGGAAAGCTAAGAATGAGTTTGGTGTTGGAGAGGGCTCGCTTTGTAGTGTCGAATGATCTATTGAATTGTGGACTTGCAAGAAGAGACTAACGTAAGCTTCAATCTTTCAAAACAGAAAAATAGATGAGGTAGAAATCACTTACTCGACAAACTCCAATGTTCAGGGATTTGGCCAATTCCAGCCTACCCAAAAATACCCTCTCTTTTTACAAAGAAATAAAACTTCTACCACTCTCCCCTATCATTCGACTGGAGCCCCTAGATTAGATGTTCCCTCTTCTGGCGAAGATACAAAGTATACCTCCCATTTTCGGTCAACTGTTCCTTTAAGTAATAGGTATACAACAATTCCCTCACTCCAAACTTCATCGCCAGTTCAAACGACAAACACTCAATCAACATCAAAATTCTCCATGTGTTTGGCATTAACAGAGAAGAAGTAATTCTGTAGTGATCCAACACTTCCCATACTAACGTGGGTATTGGAAACATGAACCCGTCAGTAAAGGGTGGCTCATAAAACCCAATCCACCCAGGAACGTTTTAATCTATCCTCTTATTCGACGTGGTTAACCTAACTTCAATAGATTTGGGAAATTTATATTTCACCCTCATTGATCTTTCAGTCAAGTGACTAGCTAGGTTTTTGGTCAAAATGTTTGTAGGCTCACTTGTGATTGGGATCCCACTTGACTCTTCAGTAGCTGGTAGTGTCCTAAGTGGCATCACCTCGGTGGGTATTCCTAAAGGCGGTTCAACTATTATTATAGTTTCAACCTAGCTAAGTCCCTCACACGACCAATCATAACGTACCACTTCCCCACTCGACTCATTAGAAGATATTCTCACCGGTGAATCAGTGTACTTCTCTATTAGAGTATCAAGGCTATCCTCCGAACCTTCACTATACATTCTCCAAACGAAAACACACAAACACTAAACCTTCTTGAATATCTACTCCCTAAAGATCAAACTAACTTAATCCTCAAACACAATTCCAACAATCTCTCTACGATATTAAGGATCAAACCACATATCTGCAATAAGAACCACTTGAATCTACGCTAAGAACAAATGAAGATGCTGAAAAACATGAGGAATGGTATGAGAGGTACCTTGGAAATGAGGATAGCTCTTCCAACTTGCGAAATGAGAGAGATTTTATGAATGAAGCAAATAAGCCTCCAAGGCTCTCTTATACCTCTATCGATTTGGCGCCTCAAATCCCGCCTAAAGATGCCTGGAAGCTCCCGCTAGGACTACGATATCAATTGGAGGTCTAAAGCTTTCTATGGCCCATTATGCCTCAACTAAAGTCCAATCAACAAAGAGAGGTTTCCATGAGGTTCGATTTGGAAGAGTCACGTTTGAGTGAAATTTGATGATCAACATTCTTTAAGCCACAGGTACAAGACACGACTCTCCAGTTGAACCACTTTGCCTACAACTCATCCCAGTCGACGAAGAAGCAATATATCATGTACTATGACATATAGTTGTCTCAATCGACACAATGAGGTTAATACCAAATAACTATATTGTATTACAGGCTATTGGTCCATTCGACATGATAAGGGAAGACCCACTTATTAAATTGACCGACATCAATCCCATTCGATAAGACGTACCCTTTACAAACATATACCCTCATTTCCTACTCGAAAAAGAGCATTGGTATAACAATCCAACTTTATCACTCGACAAACAACATCGAATGGCCCAAATAAAGATGCCATTTGACACAACACATATGAAAGCTTAGCATTAGGCAAAGATGTCATTCGACACGACACATATGAAAGCTTGACAGTAAGGGAAGATGTTATTCAAGATGACACATACGATGGCTTAGTATTTGGCAAAGATCCCATTCGACATGACGAGTCTAGAGATAGACCAAACTTGCTCGTATTAAAAATTCATTTGACACAACGCGCTGATTATCGAATAAAGTCCACCCTTTGTTCGAAACAATTTTTTCACGATAGGTATGGAAATTCCCTCATTAACTACTAATTATGTTGACTGTAGCAACTATGTGGTGGTCTCATTTGACGTATACAAAAGCAATATCATATTATTTTATTCCATTCGACAACAACATAATACACGTTTGAAGATCCACTAAATGGCCCATTCGATGGAGCCACCAAACAAAAAGTGTGAATATTCAGTGATATGTACTAACGATGTTCATGATCACAAATATAGATGTTGCCACCATTCGACACGATAGTATAGATCAGTGGTATAGAGATTGTCCTTACCTTTATATGGTTCAGTCGACTAGGAATATTCCCCATGGCTCATGTAGAGTCAAGTTCAAGGCTTGGCCTTCATTTGGACCAGACGACATTGAAGGCTCCCCTGGTCCTTTGACCGATGGTATGTGGATGGTCATGACCTTCATCTAGTTCAGTCGACTGGGAACATTCCCCATGGCTCATGTAGAGTCAAGTTCAAAATCTGGCCACCAGACGACATTGAGGACTCTCCTGGTCATTTGACTAGTAGCATGGAGATTGTCCTAACCTTCATATGGTTCATCGACTGGGAACATTCCCAATGACTCATGTCAATTCAAGTTCAAGAGCTGGACCTTCATCTGGTCTAGACGACATTGAACATTCCTGATAAGTGCATGAAAATATACTTTGAACATCGATAATTCGGCTTGATTATCATGTATTTGATCTTAATTATAGTTTATTTAATGTTTTGTTATTATGAAGCAATGGAACATGAATCTTGGAGCAATTGCACATGTTTCGGGACCTTGCACATGCATCGGAAGCACATGGGAAGAGTAGAAACGAAGAAAATGCAAAACTAGAAAAAACACTGGCATCGCGACATCGATAATCTGACGTCACGATGCCCACCTCAGATTGCTTCCATACATATTGCCTGAGAGTTGGGAGCCACGGTGTCACTTTCTGGTACCGTGGCACCCCGGAAGACCCCAGAAACTTAGTTTAGTCGTGTTTTATGCGCATAAGGACTCCAAGACTTCCCTATATAAACCCAAGTTTGTCCAAAACCCTAAAGGAGGAAAAAACAGTGAGAAAAAACACAACAAGGAGTTGAAGTCACATATTTGAGAGAGAAGAACAATGAAGCTTCATGCCAGATAAGATGCTCCTCCGATCTATCAAGGCTATGTCTCTTTTATATATGGAGAACTAATATCTTAGGCAAAGCTAAAGATAAACTCTTGTAATTAAGTTCTTATGTTCATGTTTTTGATTCATGAATGTTCGTCAACGTTTAATACAATTGATATCTTGTTGTTCTTTATTATATTTTGATTATGAATCCAGAGATTATTGTAGGCACGGCATTTTTGCATATAAGTCCCTATGATGAGTCTCGTATGGAGACACTACCTCTTTAGTTGTGAAAGTCGCGGGAAACGGACGTTGGAAGGGTAAAGTTGGAAAATGAAGTTCTTCTTGGATTTAATCCCGTTGTTTGGCTTCGGTGGCTAGTTGGACTTCCGTTTAAAAGCTTATCTTAGGCCCAAAACCCACATAAACCACATACCAAACCTAAATCAAACCCAAAATACCCAAGCCTACCCATGGACCAAAACCCACGCCCATTAGACCCACATTCACGCCCATACCCTCTCTAATTAGGTAAATGCACATTTATCACATGCTAAAATCAAGTAAAATCCATTCCTAATTAGAAGAAATCTCCTAGATCCTTTTCCTAATCAAATCTAATCACAATCCTAAATTAGGAGATCTATTCCTTATGAGATACCAATTAGAATAAATGTCACTATCAATAGAAATCCTATTCCTATTCGAATAAGGAAAGTCTCCTCTCCTTTGCCTATAAAAAGAGGCCTTCACCACCCATTCAAAACCTAGCACACATATATCAAAAATCACGCCAAAGACACTCTTCTAAGTCCTCTCTTGCACGCCTAAGCCTCCTCCAAAGCCTTATTGCCGCATCCCCTAAGTCTCCTCCAATTGCCGTGAGCCATCCCCTTCCCTTCACACTATTCACGCCCAAGCCACCTCAAAGACCTATTGCCGCATCTTTCAGCCCCTTCACAGCCCTCTAAACACGCCACCAACAGCCCCAAACACTCCCCTTTAGTGCCGCAAATCATCCCTACACACAGCCCCTCAACTCACGCCCAAACCGAGCCTAAAACACTCACTGCACTGCACAAAAACTGCCGCACAAACAGCCCTTGACCTGATCAGTTTTGCTGCAATTTTAACCCATAAAACAGTCCTAAAATCACCTAAAAACTGCACCAAAAAACTGCACAAAGTCCCCCCTAAAAGCCCTTAAAACCGCAAGCCAATTAGCCTCCAAAATCACCCAATTACACGTCTAAAACAGTCCCAAAACCCACTGCACTGCCTCGCAAAACTGCCGCACTTTGCCCCACTGTTCTGCCCAGTTTTTGTGCGATTTTAACCCATCAAAACAGCCCTAAAATCACCCCAAAACTGCACTAAAAAAACTGCATAAACACCCTCAAAAAACCCCTCAAAACCGCAGCCCCATTAGCCTTCAAAATCACTCAAAACAGTCCACTAAACGACCAAAACAGTGACCTGAAACGTTGCAGCGAAACAGCAGCGAAACGGACCAAAAACAGCAGCCCGAACATCAAAACAACGAGGAAAAACATTGAGCAAACAAATCGGAAAAGTAGCGGATCATTCACCCTTCCAACGGACGTGTAACGCCCTTTCTTGAGACGACAAAAGAGGTTAGACCTGATGGAACCTTTTCATTTATATCTTTCGTTTTAATTTATTTATTTTAAGAAAATAATTGCATGAGAGTCGTTTGAAGCATGATGTGATTGTTGGATGAGCGGGATATGTGTTCCCTTTTGTGGTATATCTGATGGAAACCCAGACGTAAATTCCGTAGCCGATTCCGAATGGACGGTATTGCGGTCTGCACTCGGGATACAATGCCACGTACCACTTAAGAGACACATATTTCGTCTCATCCAAAATTGTATTTGAGCATGTTATAGTTTATAGGTTGTTTATTTATTATTTTAAAACATGATTTAGTTTAGTTTATTATTTAATTTTCAAAGCATTATTATGTTATTCAGGCATGTCGTTTCTTTATGCACGATGTTTTGTTTAGTTTATGTTTATGTTTAAATTGGTTATTTATTCAACATGCTTGTTGTGTTATATTGCGTGTTTGCCGTTTAAAGATTTACTTTCGAGCATGAAAACTTAGATTATGAGTTATTTAGATGAAATCATGTTAGATCTAAGTACCCTTGAGCATGATTATTGAGTAGACTTGGTTGATTCATTGCATAAATTATATCATCACAAGTGACATAAGTAAGGGACCATTCTGAACCCAACGGTTTGAGGTCTTCCCTTGCGAGGGTGAGTGCGGCCTTAAATCTTTGTCCCGGTTCACACCGGGTGGCGACTCCATTATTCTCCGGTTTAGTTCCCCGCGGACTACTCTGTACTCCCACTAGTGCCGCGAGCCTAGAACAGCATGCGTCGCCCAGGTTCTGTTGTCTACAATTATGTTTTACCAACTTGCATATAGGAATAGTCATGCTTCTTCTATGTGTGATTGGGGAACCCAGTTATGACTAGTAATGTTGTTTTATTAGTTGATCTTCTGTTGCAGTATTGTCTAAGGGTATATTTTCGACGTTAGATGGGTTATAACGATAACATTGTGTGCTTTTAACATAGAGAAAACAACTCATCGATTACCTTAGAATTTAATATGTTTTGATTTAAATATCTTCCGATTGTTGGTTTGGGATGTAAAACCTTCAATTGAGTAATAAAAGGAATCAATTACTGAATATAGAGATTTGATACAAGAGGGATTCTCGACGCTTTGTTGCTTTTCTCTACTGATAACTCTTAAGTATTTCTCATAGTTTTATTTTACATTACAAATATAATCCATATCTTTATTTAAGTTATTGCTGATGTTTTCATTAAGTGAATTAGTTCCTTATAACCATCTCTCTGAGGAATTGACACCACAACTATACTGTGATAGCCGCAAGTACTTTTTGGGCGTAATCAAATTTTTTCATCATTTTCGGGAAGACGGTTTACAAGCAAAAGGAGCAGGTTTGCTTAGTCAACAACAAAGCGGTAACTTCGTTCCATCTTTATTTTTTTATTTTTTTATTTTTATTTTCTATTTTTTTTATTTGATTTCAGTTTTAGTTTTAGTTTAGATTTTGATTTTTAGTTTAGTTTCTTTTATTTCTGTTTCTCGTTTTATTTGTGTTTGAGTGCATGCTTAGACTTAGGGTCGGTTTGGTAGGTTTGTTAGAATTGAAGAGGAAGATTAAGATTCAGAAACTATATTTGAAAACTTTTTGCCACACCACCTAGATCTAGCACACACAGCATGAGTGAGTACGAGAGACTACCCATTATGTCTCTTGAAGAGTACCTACATCTCACTCGCATAGCTACACCATCATACATAATCTTTCCACCTAATGCACCACATATAGACTTTAAACCTGGGATGATACAGTATCTCCCAACCTTTCATGGTTTGGAGAATGAGAACCCTTATGTGCACATTAGGGAGTTTGAAGAGGTCGTAGCAACCTTCCATGACCAATTCGGGACTACAGACATAATTAGACTCAAGTTCTTCCCCTTTTCCCTTAAGGATGGAGCTAAAAACTGGTTGTATTCGTTGAGACCTCATTCAATAGGATCATGGGGTAAGATGACACATGTATTTTTCAATATATACTTCCCACGCCATAAGACAAATGCTTTGAAAAGACAGATATCTACTTTATCCCAGAAAGATAGTGAAACCATTTATCAAACTTGGGAGAGGTTTAAGGAGATGTCATTTAGTTGTCCTCACCATGGGTATGAGAGTTGGCGCTTAGTGAGTTACTTTTATGACGGTCTAACCCCTAGGGAGTGCCAATTCGTTGATACGATGTGCAATGTTGAGTTTATATGAAAGGATCCCGGTGAGGTACTTGAGTACTTAAATGACTGTAGGAACGAAGCGAGGTTTATCGCTATGCCTATGATGCTCGGAGACCACGACACTGTTGGGCTCATAGCCCGTAGAGGGTACAGAGTAGCCCGCGGGGGACTAAACTGGAGAATAAAGGAGTCGCCACCCAGTGTGAACTGGGAAAGATTTAAGGCCGCACTCACCCCTCGCAAGGGAAGAACTCAAACCGTTGGGTTTGGAATAGTCCCTTACTTATGCCAGTATAATGGACGGGTTCACACAATGGTATAGCCAAGTCTTATGCAGTTCATGCAAGGTAATTCAAATAAACACAAATTTGCACACTCATAAATATTAATAATCACAATAACATAGTTCCAAAAGCATATTAAATTAAGAAATAAGAGATGCGATAATGAAAATCATAATAAATCATTAAAAGCAGGAAAATCGTCAATAAATAAATGGCAAACAAAAAAGGGGGTTAATCACGTATATATGAGTATTTCCCAAGTGGCACGTGTAGTTGTATCCCAAGTACAGACCACACTACCATCCATTCGGATTCAGCTACAAAATTTATGTCTGGGTTTCTATCCGATATACCACAAGAGATAATAACACACATAATCATCAATGCAATGTAAGAGGACATAAAAAAAATATAACCATGCATATGCAGATAATTGCCAACATGAACAAATAAAATAAAGGCGACATAATAAAGTAACGATAAATAGACAAAAAGATAATCAAAATAAATGCGAAATAATAAAATAACAATAAATAAATAAAAAGGTAAATAACGAATGCCGAAGAAAGAATAATGTGACCAGAAATTTGGCCGTCTTTGATGTAGGACTTCGCATACTCGGCTGGACGTATTTCACGTCCAGCCAGGCATGCAGCTCCAGAACTATAAAAATAAATGTGTTAAGGGTGCCCTTAGGTGTTACCTTTTAAGTTGCTTTCTCGGAAGTGCGTTAGGCCGTCGCCGGAAGGATTGAAGCTTGGTTTCAAGGTTTGCTATTTTTAGTTATCTGTTTGATGTTTCTGGTTCGCTGTTTGCTATTTTTGGTTCGTTGTTAGCTATTTCTGCTCACTGTTTTTTGGTTGTTTTTTTTTGTGTTCAGTTTCTTTACTATTTTCTGGGTGGTTTTCTGATTGTTTCTTAGGTTGTTGTTTTCACGGTTTTGGTGGCTGTTTTGGTCTCGATTTTTTGGGTGATTTGTTGGCTGCTGTTTCGGTTCTTTGGTTGTTTTCTTTGGCTCCTATTTCGGTTGTCTGGGTGATTTGTTGGCTGTTTTGATCTTTCTTTTTTGGGTGATTTATTGGCTGCTGTTTCGGTTATTTGGTTGTTTTCTTTGGCTGCTGTTTGGTTGTCTGGGGTGATTTATTGGCTGTTTTGGTCTCGGTTTTTTAGGTGATTTGTTGGCTGCTGTTTCAATTCTTTGGTTGTTTTCTTTGGCTACTGTTTCGGTTGTCTGGGGTAATTTGTTGGCTGCTTTTCGGTGGCTTTGGGGTTGGTTGTTTTGTAGTTATTTTTCAGTGGCTTTGGGTTGGTTGTTTTGTGGTTGTTTTTCGGTGGCTTTATGTTGGTTGTTTTGTGGTTGTTTTTGGTGGCTTTGGGGTTTTGGTTTCTTGTTGTTTCGGGGATAAGAAGAAAGAATGAGCTTACTAGGGTTGCCGTCCAAGTCCCATTTGATGAAGAAAAATGTCTTGAAAAGATCTCCAAATAGGGAAATAAATCACATTTATTTGGGGAATATCTTACCAAAATTATTTTTGGAATACAATCTCATAAATTTGGGGATGGAGATCTCAAATCTTGTTAATTGGTAAGGATAGGGTTTCAAATCTTGTTAAATTGGAAAGTTGTTTGAGGGGATTTTAGCACGTGGATTGCATGGGTTTTTTTTTTGGGCGTACATGGTGTCTTTTTGGGCTTTATTGGCCGATTCATGGGATAAGGGTGGATGAGCTAAATGGGTTGCATGGGCCGATTCATGGGTTGCAGGGGTTTTGGGCCGAGGCTAAGGTATGAAGCAGAAACTGAATGAGCGAATCTGAGGCTGGCTAGTGAGTCTGAATCCGATGAGGTGCTAAGTTTGGAGGTTTTCTTTCTTTCCGGCATCCATTTTCACAACTTCCGTAACTTTTCAGGTAGTGCCTCCATACAAGGCTCATCATCGGGCTCATGCAAAAATACAGTGTCTACAGTCACCCTCACTTTGATGGGTCTTGTACAGTGTGTGACAGTGACAACCCTATCAAAGTCATGCATGCATTTTTACTTACCTGGCTTGTCAGCCTTTGCCGGACTTACCTGTTGTTTTGTTGTTTTTGCGAGATGCTTCGATCTTTGGGATTCATTCCAGAACTAATGGTGAGGCGCTTCGACCTCTGGGATTCATCCCTGCGAGATGCTTCTATCTCTAGGATTTATTCCCTAACTGAGTTGATTTGATGGCGAGGTGTTTCGACCCTTAGGATTCATCCCTGCGAGATGCTTCGATATCTAGGATTTATTCCCGAACTGAGTTGATTTGATGGCGAGGTGTTTCGACCCCTGTGATTCATCTATGCAAGATGCTTCGATCTCTAGGATTTATTCCTGAACTGAGTTGATTTGATGGTGAGGTGCTTCGAACCCTGGGTTTCATTCCCGAACCATGCTGGGTGTGAGATGCTTCGATCTCTGGGATTTATTCCCGAACTGAGTTGATTTGATGGCAATGTGCTTCGACCCCTGGGCTTCATTCCCGAACCATACTGGGTGTGAGATGCTTCGATCTCTGGGATTTATTCCCGAACTGAGTTGATTTAATGGCGAGGTGCTTCGACCCCTGGGATTCATCCCTGTGAGATGCTTCGATCTCTAAGATTTATTCCCGAACTGAGTTGATTTGATGGCGAGGTGCTTCAACCCCTTGGATTCATCCCTGCGAGATGCTTTGATCTCTAGGATTTATTCCCGAACTGAGTTGATTTGATGGCGAGGTGCTTCGACCCCTTCATTCCCGAACCATGCAGGGAGTGAGATGCTTCGATCTCTAAGGCACTTCGACCTCTGGGATTCATTCCCGAAGTATGTTCTCCATTCCCGGAGTGCCATTCTCGGCTTGTTCGTCCTCATTCTCGAGGAGTTGCTTGTCCTCATTCTCGAGGTTTTCCTCCATTCTCGGAATGCCATTCCCGGCTTGCTTGTCCTCATTCCCGAGGTTGTTCTCCATTCCCGGAGTGCCATTCCCGGTTTGCTCGTCCTCATTCTCGAGGAGTTGCTCATCCTCATTCCCAAGGTTGTTCTCCATTCACTGAGTGCCATTCCTGGCTTGCTTGTCCTCATTCCCGAGGAGTTGCCCATCTTCACCGCTTTTTCTTTTTCTTCAAAGCCTACGAACACAAAACAAACATGGTGTGTATGCGACGTGTATGCATGTATGCATGGATGCATTCCCTATTTCGATGGAGTTTCTTCGTCCTACTGGCTTGATGTCATCCTTGGTCAGGCATTCCTTGCGCTAGAAGGTTTTTTGCACCCCCTTTAGGAATCCTTTTGGCCTTTGGTGTCCCTTTGTCTTGCAGGTTCGTCCTATCTTTTGCCTAAGATGTCCTTTCAAATTTTCAATTTAGCGGATTGCTCTGTCTTGCTTGAGTCGCCTTTTCAGGTTTTCAACTCAGCGAGCTAAATGTTTTTTCCTCTTTTTATTTTAATTTGTTTTTAATCATATATTTTGCCTAAGCTGTCCTTTCGGATTTTCAACTTAGCGGATTGCTCTATCTCGCCTGAGTCGCATTTTCAAGTTTTTCAACTCAGCGAGCTAAAGTAATTTTTTTTTTCAGATCTGACTCGTTCTCATTCTCGAGGCCCTTCGTTCGTTCTCTTTCCCGACGTTGTTCTCCATTCTCGGAGTTCCTCTCCATTCTTGGAGTTTTTCATCCTCATTCCCGAGGTTTCTCTCCTAGATCTCCTGACTTTGGTCCTGCATCTAAGAAACAAAATACGTGATTTGTAATTACTTGACTTTAATATTTCCCGGTTAGTTGGGATTTATGCAATCTATGAACATCTTGAATATTTGTTTCAATAAAGGAGTTTACATTGTTTCTTAGTACATGTGTAGGAAATAATGAAGTGCATTGCAAGGATACCTCTGTCGCTAATTGTTCCTCACAGATTTTATAATTAACCATTTTTCTTGCTCACTCATGCTCTGTATTTTGCTTGGGCTGGCCTTTGCGGATTTTCAACCCAACGAGCCTTTCTTTTTCTTTTTTTTTTATGCAAAGTATTGTTTCAACTTGTCCACGTTGATGGGCTCGGTGAACTCATTCCCTTCCAAGTCTGACAGTCTTACTGCCCCATTCCCCATCACCTTTTTGACTAGGTAAGACCCTTCCCAATTGGGCTTTAACTTTCCCCTTGGGTCCATTATCAGTGGCTTCGACTGCTTGAGCACTAAATCATCTTCTCTGATCTTAGTGGGACGAACCTTCTTGTTGAACGCCCTGACCAACCTTTTCTGGTATAGCTGCATGTGGTGCAAGGCTTTTATCCTTTTCTCATCAGTAATGTTAGTTGTTCGAACCTCTGTGCGGGCCTATTCTTGCTCAGGCAATCTTGCCTCTGTTAGTAACCACATTGATTGTATCTCTATTTCCACTGGTAACACTGCCTCCATCCCGTAAACCAAAGCATAAGGTGTGGCTCCCGTTGCCGATCTCACTGAAGTTTTATACCCTCAAAGGGCATAGGGCAGTCCAAATCTTTATAATTTTCTGTCATCTTAGCTAGTATTTTCTTTATGGTTTTGTTGGCCGCCTCTACCGCCCCATTAGCCTGTGGCCTGTAAGGTGATGATTTGTGATTCCCTTCCCGTATTTCTGCAACATCACCTTTGTTTCTCCCTGAAATTGGACTCCACTGTCTGTCACTATGTGATGTGGCATTCCGTATCGACTTACTATGTTACGGGCTATGAACTTAGCCATATGCTTCGCCGTAACATTACGAAATGACTCGGCTTCCACCTATTTCGAAAAGTAGTCTACCGCCACTACTATGAAGCGGTGTCCATTGGATGCATGTGGCCTGATTTCTCCAATCATGTCAATACCCCACGCTGAGAAATGCCATGGTTCCGACAGCCTGTGCAATTCCGTATGCGAGAGATGGTTCAAGTTACCGTGTGCCTGGCAATCATGACAGTGCTTCACCAGTTTTGAACAGTCAGCTTCTATGGTCGACCAGTAAAATCCCTGTCTCACTATCTTGCAAGACAAATTCAACCCATTCTTGTGTGGTCCACATACTCCAGCGTGCACCTCTTCCATCACCTTATGGGCCTCTTCTTTTCTTAAACATTGTAGCTGGATGCCATTGACTTGTCTATTGTATAGCTCTCCCTTCAAACTAACATACTGGGAAGCCAATTTCTGAATGGCTATTATATCTTTCTTGTCGGCTCCCTCTGGGAATTCTCCATGTTCTAAATACCGCAGAATGTCGTAGTACCAAGGTTTTCCATTGTCGACTTCTACTTCCAAGATTCTCTTTATCTCATAATTGGGCCTGCTAGTTGTTGTCAGCACAAGGGGTCTCATTAACAGTTTTTGCGGGTTTTCCCAAGTTGCAGCTATGGTGGCTAATGCGTCCGCCATTTGGTTCTCTTCTCATGGAAAGTGCTGGAATTTACAGTTGGGGATAGCCTGTGCCAACTTCCTGAGATGGAGTAGGTAGGGTTTCAACCGGTCTTCCTTCAACTCCCATTCCCCTCGCATCTGTCGAACTTCCAATATCGAGTCTCCATAAACTTCAACATCCCTAGATCCTATGGCTATTAGTGCCTTCAGTCCAAAGATACATGCTTTATATTCAGCCATGTTGTTGGTTACTCCGAACGTCAACGTTTTGGCCATAGGTAGGGTTTCTCCTTTGGGGGTTACTATCACAATTCCTATTCCAGCTCCTTTGTAATTCACCGCCCCATCGAAATACATTTTCCACCCCTGGACCATTATGGCTTGAACCTCCTCGTCTAGGAATTCGAACTTATACTGATCTTCTTTTATGGGTTGTAATGCCAAGAATTTCGCTACGACTCACTCTTTGACTACCTTAGAGGTGAGGTATTCTATATCAAACTCCGTCAGCAACACTAACCATCTGCCTAACTTCCCCATCATTGAAGGTACTGACTGCAAATACTTTAGGGGATTCTCCTAAACTACCACTTGTATCTTATGGGATTGGAAGTAATGACGCAACTTTCGGGAAGCCCATATCACCGCCAAACAGATCTTATCCACCTCTTGATAGCGGGCTTCATATGGGAGCATCTTCTTACTGAGGTAGTAGATTGTATGTTCCACCTCTATCTCATATGTATGTACCATCATCGCCCCCAGCGCTTCGGGTTTTATGGCCAAATACAACACCAAGGGTTTGCCTGTCCTTGGAGGTTTCAAGACGGGCGGTTTAACCAATTATTATTTGATCTTGTCAAAAGCTTCTTGACATTGCCTATTCTACTCCACATGCTGGTCCTTCCTCAATAGCTTGAAGATGGGCTCACATATTAATGTTAGCTTGGCAATGAATCGACTGATATACTGGATTTTCCCGAGAAAAGCTCTAACTTCTTTTTCTGTCTTCGGTGCGGGCATCTCGGTAATTACTTTGATCTTTTCAGGGTCCACTTATATCCCTCCATTTCCTACCGTGTGCCCTAACAACTTTCGGATGTTACCCCAAACACACACTTCTTGGGGTTGAGTCGGAGGTTGTATTTATCGACTATTTGAAGGAATTTCTCCAGCACTTCTATATGTTCGGCCCTCATCTCTGACTTAACCATCATATCATCCACGTATACCTCAATCTCCTTATTCATCAAGTCGTGGAACAATGTAGTGGCCATTCGTTGATAAGTGGCTCCTGCATTCTTAAGTCCAAACGACATCACCTTGTAACAATATGTACCCCACTTCAGTGACGAAGGCAGTCTTATGCTTGTCTTTTTCAGCCATGAGAACCTGGTTATATACTTAGAATCCATCCACGAACGAGTACATAGCATATAAAGCCATGCTATCAACCAACATGTCTATATGAGGTAGATGAAGTCATCTTTTGGGCAAGCTTTGTTGAGGTCCCTATAATCCACGCACATTCTCACATTTCCATCTTTCTTCGGTACCGACATAATGATGGCTAACCATTCATGGTACTTCACCACCTTTAAGAACCCCACATCTATCTGCTTCTTGACTTCTTCCAAAACCTTTTCGACCCACTCCGGCCTCATTCTTCAGAGCTTCTTTTTTACTGGTCTCATGTTCGGATAAGTTGGTATCGTGTGTTTGGCAATACTCATGTCCACTCCCGGCATGTCTTCATAAGTCCAGGCGAATACTTTTGCATATTTTATTAATATTCTCTCTAATTCTTTCCGCTCATCAGAGGTAACTTCACTTGCAATTAGAATTTCCTTGGGGTTTTCACATGTACCAAGATTAAATGCATTTGTCTTTGTTGAGTTAATGTCAAATATGCTCATGTCATGCATGTTATGATGCAGGCTAACAAGAAAAGACTCGAACAAGTAAGCAAAATCAATGTATTTATTATTAATAAATGCAGGATTACAATCAAATAGGTCAAGAAAATAAACATCTCCGTCATCTGTAGTAGTGTCTTCTTCCGTCTTTTTACTTTCTTCGAGCGTCAGATTCTCCAATTGCAGTAGTTCTTCTTCCCATTTATCTTCCTCTTTTGCAACTTCTTCTCCTTGTGGTTCTTTTCCCATCACATCCTTGAAGATTTAGAATCCTGGTACCATGATCCCATTGACTTCTACGGGTTTAGGCTCTCCTTGATACCATGTGGCTTTCACAAAGTATTCCATCAGCTTCATCCTTTTTTTCTTGGTTTTCTGCTTCATTCTCATCGGATTCATACCTCAATCCTCTCTTAGTAGTTTGTCCCTTGAAATCTGGCAATGCTCTTATTCCCTGGCCTCTAGCACTCAAACCTGTGTCCGGCTCATATTTCATTCTCTCCATGATCCTAGCCACTTTAGGGTCCACCCATTCTTCAAAGTTTATCACCACTTGGAACCTTGTGAAAGGCTGTATGTCTAAAGCAGCCACAGTATTGTCTACTTTAGCCCTGATGGTGATGACTTCCCCTCTATGCGGGAACTTAATAACCTGGTGCAAAGTGGATGGCACGCCCCCAAGTCTATAAAACCATGGCCTCCCTAATAACATAGCAAATGTAGTTGGGATATCAAGCACTGTGAACTCCACCTCGTATTCTATCGGGCCCACTTTGACTACTGTGACAAAAGTACCTTAGATACCCCGTTTGCTATCGTCATATGCTTTGATAGTCATGCTTGAGGGGCTTAAATCTGTTGTCCGCATACCCAACTGTAGGCACTTTATTTTTGCATGTGAGTCCCTATGATGAGTCTCATTTGGAGACACTACCTTTTTAGTCCATGAAGTTGCGGGAAACGGACGTTGGAAGGGGAATTTCAGAACGAGCATGTCATCAGATTCATTTCAAAGTTCATTATTTTTCGTTCGTGCTGCGTTCGTGACCACGTTCGAACATCAAATAGATTACGGGCGTTCGAATCAGCGTTTGAACGGCGTCGGTATTTCTGGTTTTGCTGCTAGCCTCACGCCCAAGCCCAATTAGCCCACCAAAGCCCATAAAACACATCCCAATTAATAAAACACATATTTAACACATGGGAATTAAATAAAATATTAATTAAATCATATACCAAATTAAATAAAACATTAAAATCAATCCATCAATTATATTCCTAATCAAGAATATTGTATTCCTAACTTAACAAATATTATGCCTAAACAACACAAACTAATATATTGGCTTCCTAATTTGAACTAATTTTTCCCCCCTAAATCTTAGGCTTTCCTTGCATGACACCAAATCATATCCCCCATTAATGCAAATCTCATCCTTGTCAAGCAAGGAGTAGCCCTAGCCCTTTGCCTATAAAAGAAACTCAATTCCAACCCTTGAGACCCCTAGCCAACTTACGCACACACTGCAAACAAAAAGCTCTCTCAATTCACGCCATATGCGAGAAAATCATAGCCCCAAAACACCATTGCATTACCGAAATCACAACCCTAAACACCATCCACCAACAGCCCTTAAATCACCTAAACCAGTAACTAGAAAAATGTACTTTTAATCCCTAAAACAACAACCAAAAAACTGCACTTAAAGCCTTTAGAAACACCCAAAAACAGTAGCCTAAAACACCAAAAACAGTGACCAAAATACAGCAGAAATACAGTAGCAATACAGCAGCGAATCGGAGTCGAAACAGCAGTGAATCGGACTCAAAACAGTGGCTTGAGCAGTGGAACAGCGAGGAAAGACGTGAACCTGTGAACCAGAGGAGTTGCGGAGCATTTCCCCCCTTTTTCGATGACCGTACACCGTACTTCCGAGAGTCGACATAAAAGGTTAGACCTGAGGGTACTTTTCCTATTATTTCCATCTATCTTTTTTAGTTTTTTATTCATCTTTGTAGCATGAGAGTCGTTTATTAGTGCATGAGTGTGGCCCTTGAATGAATGCAAAATGTGTCACCTCTTGTGGTATATAGAATGGAAACCCGGACATAAATTTCATAGTCGATTCCGAATGGACGATAGTATGATCTGTACTCGGGATACAACGTACCACAAACGTTACCACTTGAGTAAACGGTGCATATTTCGTTTTATGTTGTTTTGATGTGTTTATTATTCGTTATTTAATTTCTGCATGGTATTCGTTTGCGTAATGATGTGATCGAGCGCATGGGCTTAGTAAGTTGGATTAAAGGTCCCATATTTTGAGGGGTTAAAAACCCTTTACCACGATGCTTTGACGCGCCGATTGATGTGTATTTGGTTGAATGTAAGATGTGTTCAATCGGGTATACGAAGTCCAATATTGTTTCTTTTATTTCTTATATGCATTGTGAGATAAAGTGCATGGGCTTAGTAAGTGCGATTAAAGGTCCTCTATTTTGAGAGGTTAAAATCCTTTACCACGGTGCTTTGCCACGCCGGATGATGTATATTCGATTGGATGTGAGATATGTTCAATCGGATACATGAAGTCCGATATCATTGTCTTCACATTTTTTACATGTATTGTGTTGTTTGCGCATGGGCTTAGTAAGTGCGATTAAAGGTCCTCTATTTTGAGAGGTTAAAATCCTTTACCACGATGCTTTGCCGCGCCTTTTAACCCGTTATTATTTATTAGGTGTCATCTAGTCAACCGTTCACGTATGTGTCATGTTGTTTACTTCATTTTTGGGGGGTCACTACTGTAACCCCGTTCGAACGGGTTTCAGAATGCCGCATGGACGCATGTTTTCTGTCTCAGTTCGTTCGAACGTGTTATCAAACGCTATACGAACACGAACCTTCTGTTTATCGTTCGAATGCGTTTACGAACTCTACTCGGACGCGCATGCATTTTGCCTTATCATGTATCAGGTCTCATTTCCGTTCGAACGCGTTTCCAAATGCCCTACGAACGTGAGCATTCTGTTTCATTTCTGTTCGAACGCGTTTACAAACGCTACTCGAACGCGAACCTTATGTTTACCGTTTGAACGCGGATACGAACGCCGCACGAACGCCCACGGTAAACAGACCCTCTTTCATCACATCTCATGCATGGTTACTCATTTTGTCATTTGCCTTTTTTGATTGTTCATGTTCTCGTTTAGCCATTTATTGTGTGCACAAGATTACATGTTCGTTCCCATGATGTATGTTTACACGGTAGTCATCTACTAATGCTTCCACATTCATCCATTCAACATGTTCATGAAGTTATATGCTCGCCATTATTCCGATTTGTTTTCATTCGTGATTGTACAATTATTATCTACTGGCATGCCTATGATGGAATGTAATGTGCTTATAACATTGTATGCTAGCCATATTTATCTTTATGCATGCAAATTCGGACATAGATTATATGCAAATAGGTTGTATGCAAATATGAAAATATGTTACATGTGAACTTAGATGAACTTTTGATTTATGCATGAGAAATAGGATACCCTTGGGAATGTATGTTGCTAGACCCGATTAAATTATTGCAAAAATCATTTTATTACAAGTGGCATAAGTAAGGGACCATTCCGAACCCAACGGTTTGAGGTCTTCCCTTGCGAGGGGTGAGTGCGGCCTTAAATCATTTTCCCGATTCACACCGGGTGGCGACTCCATTATTCTCTAGTTTAGTCCCCCGCGGGCTGCTCCGTACTCCCAACCAGGTTGCGAGCCCGGAACAGCATGCGTCACCCAGTTTCTGTGTCCCACAGTCTGGCGACTCCACTGGGGATAGAAAATCGGCCCCGAAATAATGTCTTGTAATATTATGATTTGTGCTTTAAGTTAACTGTTCCAGTAGTGGGTTGAAAGAGGTGTAATCAAAGGCATTGTTAAGGCTAGGTGATGGTTCGATGTCTTCCTTCACTCACTACCTTTTCATAAGGAAAAGCTGTGAAGGCACCGAGATAATCATTACTTGTGGCTCGTTGTGACAGACTAGTTTGGAGGACTCGTTGTTTATTCCTGACACCAAGCGATAAGAGCCTAAGAGGCTTAGGTACTTAAGAGAGCCTCGCTCTACCCTTCCTCTGGGGAATCTACAATGGGAAATCCATTTGACAGTTAGTCACACACCATAACTCGCTGACACGTACCATAAGGTATAAAAAAAGTGCGCTCACTTGGTCGCTCGAACCCTTGAGTTGGGAGTCCTAGTTGTGGACAATCCTTCGTCAGCGAGAGTATTTGTCTACACTCCCGTAAATCCACACATGAACCATAGTTATGTGACCATAGTAATTGTCTCTTTGTGCTTGTGTTTGGGAACATTGTCGTTTGGATCCATTCGGACCTTTTGTCATGAGGTATGGGCTTGTTGGGCCATTTAAACTGGGACAATAACGTATCTTATAATGATTGGGCCAAAAGCTTCTAAAACGCCAATGGGCCATTATATGTTTGTGTTTAGGAACATTATCATTTGGATACGGTTGGACTTTTTGCCATGAGTTGTGAACTTGTTGGGCCATTTAAACTGGGACGAGTTCACTCCTATGACAGTTAGCCCAAAAGCTTCTAAAATGATGATGGGCCGATTTGTGTGAAAATTTTAATAAGTTGATATATTCCTTGTATCGCATGCATCTCATTCACATCATGCATACATGCATCATGCTAACCCTTTTGTCTTGAAAGCCATCATAGATACCTGTTGGTTAGGGAAGAGGGCAGACTTGTCAAAAGACCGAGCAGCCACCAAGAGTACCGGTAGAAGACCTAACCCAACGGAATACAAAATTCATTCATGCATCCATGCATACACGTAACATATTTGCATCTTTTTTGTGTTTGTTCTGTTTTGTAATAACAGGTTTCAAAGGAGAAAAAGAGAAAGCATCAAAGGCAAGCTAACCAAAAGCAGCAACAATACAATGTCAGCAGTTTTCAGGAATGAATCATAGGGGCGAGGCCCATATCAGTATCAGTTTGGGGCAAGGCCCATATCAGTATCAGTTTGGGGCGAGGCCCACGTCAGTATCAGTTTTGGAATGAGTCCCATGGCCGAGGCCCACATCAGCATCGGTTTGGGGATGAGTCTTAGGGCCGAGGCCCACATCAGCTCAGTTTGGGGATGAGTCCCAGAGCTTAGGCCTACATCAGTATCAGTTTGGGGATGAGTCCCAGGGCCGAGGCCCACATCCGTATCAGTTTGGGGATGAGTCCCGAGGGTCGAGGCCCATATCAGTATCAGCTGGGGGCGAGGCCCATATCAGTATCAGTCTGGGGCGAGGCCCATATCAGTATTAGTCTGGGGGCGAGGCCAATGTCAGTATCAGTTGGGGGTGAACCTACATCAGTATCAATTTGGGAATGAGTCACAGGGCCGAGGTCCACATCAGCATCAGTTTGGGGATGAGTCCCAGGGCCGAGGCCCATATTAGCATCAGTTTGGGGATGAGTCCCAGGGCCGAGGCCTACATCAGTATCAGTTTGGGGATGAGTCTCAGGGCCGAGGCCCACATCCGTATCAGTTTGGGGATGAGTCCCGAGGGTCGAGGCCCACATCAGTGTCAGTTTAGGGGCGAGGCCCACATCGGTATCGATTTGGGGGTGAGGCCCACATCAGCATCATGCATCCATACATACATGCATACATATCATATACATACAATTTTTGTTTTGTATTCGCAGGATTGTAGCGGCAAAGACCACCTCATCAAGTAACAGCTCAAAAATGAGCCACATTCTCGGACAGCACGGTTCATAAATGGACCGCTACCACAACAGAGGCCGAAAATGGCGCTCCAAAATGGAGCACACACAACAGATGTCGAAAATGGCACTCCAAAATGGAGCACACACAGTAAATGCCGAAAATGGTGCTCCAAAATGGAGCACAAACATGCATGCATGCATACACGTAACACATTTTGGCATTCGTTTTGTGTTTGTTTTGTATTCGCAGGTTTTGAAGAAGAAAAGAGAAAGCGGCAAAGAACAAGCTAATCAGAAATGGTGAAAAGCACAGTATCGGATTCGGGTAATAATCTCAGGGTTGAGGCCCATTTGAGTTTGAGTTTTGGGTATGGCACTCTGGGGGCGAGGCCCACATTAGCATCAACATCAGTTTTAGGGCAAGACCCACATCAGCATCAATCTGGGGGCGAGGCCCACAGTCAGCTCAGTTCAGGACTAAAGCCCATATTTAGTACAATTCAGGAACAAAGCCCACAGTCAGCTCAGATCGGGGATAAAGCCCATATTTAGTACAATTCAAGAACAAAGCCCACAGTCAGCTCAGATCGGGGATAAAGCCCATATTTAGTACAATTCACGTACAAAGCCCACAGCCAGCTTAGATCGGGGATAAAGCCTACATTCAGTACAGTTCGGGGATAAAGCCCACATTCAGCACAGTTCGGGAATACAGCCCAGAGGAATAAAGCCCTCTTTCAGCACAGTTCGGGAATACAACCCAGGAGAATAAAGCCTTCTCTCAGCACAATTCAGGAACAAAGCCCTACCTTAACATAGTTCGGGAACAAAGCCTAGGGGAATAAAGCCCTATCTGGACACAGTTTGGGAATACATCCCATGAGAATAAAGCTCTCTCTCAGTACAGTTCGGGAATAAAGCTCACATTCAACACAGTTTGGGAACAAGGCCCAGAGGAATAAAGTCCAACCTTAGCACAGTCAGGGGAAAAAAGCCCTATCTTGACACAGTTCGGGAATACAGCCCAGGGGAATAAAGCTCTATCTTAACACAGTTCGGGAACAAGGCCCAAGGGAATAAAGCTCTATCTTAACACAGTTCGGGAACAAGGCCTAGGGGAATAAAGCTCTATCTTAACATAGCTCGGGAACAAAGCCTAGGGGAATAAAGCCCACTTTCAAAGAAGTTCGGGAACAAGGCCCAGGGTAATAAAGCTCTATCTTAACACAGTTCGGGAACAAGGCCTAAGGGAATAAAGTCCAATCTTAACACAGCTCGGGAATAAAGCCTAGAGGAATAAAGCCCACTTTCAATGCAGTTCGGGAACAAGGCCCAGGGGAATAAAGCCATATCTCTACACTGTTCGGGAATAAAGCCTAGAGGAATAAAGCCCACTTTCAAAACAGCTCGGGAATAAAGCCCAGGGGAATAAAACTCTCTCTCAACGCAATTCGGGAACAAAGCCCAAAGGTCAAAGCATCTCAGGATAACAAGTAAGTTAAGCAACAGGTGGCGAGCCAGGTAAGTAAAAAAATGCATGCATAACTTTGATAGGATTTTCATTGTCACACACTACACAAGTCCCATCAAAGTGGGGGTGACTGTAGGCACTGCATTTTTGCATGTGAGTCCCTATGATGAGTCTCATTAGGAGACACTACCATTTTAGTCAAGGAAGTTGCGGGAAACAGACGTCGGAATGGGAAATTCAGAACGAGCATGTCATCAGATTCATTTCACAAGTTCACTATTTTTCATTCGTGCTGCGTTCGTGACCACGTTCGAACGTCAAACAGATTACGGGCGTTCGAATCAGCGTTCGAAAGGTGTCGATATTTCTGGTTTTGCTGCTAGCCTCACGCCCAAGCCCAATTAGCCCACCAAAGCCCATAAAACACATCCCAGTTAATAAAACACATATTTAACACATGGGGAATTAAATAAAATATTAATTAAATCATATACCAAATTAAATAAAACATTAAAATCAATCCATCAATTATATTCCTAATCAAGAATATTGTATTCCTAACTTAACAAATATTATGCCTAAACAACACAAACTAAATATATTGGCTTCCTAATTTGAACTAATTTTGTCCCCCCTAAATCTTAGGCTTTCCTTGCATGACACCAAATCATATCCCCCATTAATGCCAAATCTCATTCCTTGTCAAGCAAGGAGTAGCCCTAGCCCTTTGCCTATAAAAGAAACTCAATTCCAACCCTTGAGACCCCTAGCCAACTTACGCACACACTGCAAACAAAAAGCTCTCTCAATTCACGCCATATGCGAGAAAATCATAGCCCCAAAACACCATTGCATTACCGAAATCACAACCATAAACACCATCCACCAACAGCCCTTAAATCACCTAAACCAGTAACTAGAAAAATGTACTTTTAATCCCTAAAACAACAACCAAAAAACTGCACTTAAAGCCTTTAGAAACACCCAAAACAGTAGCCTAAAACACCAAAAACAGTGACCAAAATACAGCAGAAATACAGTAGCAATACAGCAGCGAATCGGAGTCGAAACAGCAGTGAATCGGACTCAAAACAGTGGCTTGAGCAGTGGAACAGCGAGGAAAGGCGTGAACCGGAGGAGTTGTGGAGCATTTCACCCCTTTTTCGACGACTGTACACCGTACTTCCGAGAGTCGACATAAAAGGTTAGACCTGAGGGTACTTTTCCTATTATTTCCATCTATCTTTTTTATTGTTTTATTCATCTTTGTCGCATGAGAGTCGTTTATTAGTGCATGATTGTGGCCCTTGAATGAATACAAAATGTGTCGCCTCTTGTGGTATATAGGATGGAAACCCGGACATAAATTTCATAACCGATTCCGAATGGACGGTAGTATGATCTGTACTCGGGATACAACTCCACGTACCACTTGAGTAAACGGCGTATATTTCGTTTTATGTTGTTTTGATGTGTTTATTATTCGTTATTTAATTTCTGTATGTTATTCATTTGCGCAATGATGTGATCGAGCGCATGGGCTTAGTAAGTTGGATTAAAGGTCCCCTATTTAGAGGGTTTAAAACCCTTTACCACGATGCTTTGACGTGCCGGTTGATGTATATTTGGTTGAATGTAAGATGTGTTCAATCGGGTATACGAAGTCCGATATTGTTTCTTTTATTTCTTATATGCATTGTGAGATAAAGCGCATGGGCTTAGTAAGTGCGATTAAAGGTCCTCTTTTTTGAGAGGTTAAAATCATTTACCACGATGCTTTGCCGCGCCGGATGATGTATATTCGATTGGATGTGAGATATGTTCAATCGGATACATGAAGTCCGATATCATTGTCTTCACCTTTTTTACATGTATTGTGTTGTTTGCGTATGGGTTTAGTAAGTGCGATTAAAGGTCCTCTATTTTGAGAGGTTAAAATCCTTTACCACGATGCTTTGCTGCGCCTTTTAGCCCGTTATTATTTATTAGGTGTCATCTGTTGGATAATATGACCCATAGCGTCACTATTTGCACAGAACATTGTGTTGCTGTAGCAAAATTAACTATGTAACAAGGAAATTGCACTCTCATCATTTGTGATTAGATCACCTTAGATATATAAATGAAGAGAGGTCCCTATGATTAGTTCCTGGATTGAGATGATATGAGACAGTATCAGTCCACGAAGGATTAATCATTAAATATCCCTAGCCGTAGTATTATCGAGACTGGATATCGATAATGCGGAATAGGCTAGTATTGCACTTGTGCGCGTTGTGAGGGCACAACGACATAGTTCTCATATATATAAGTATTGGATACTTATGCAAGTGCGATAGGAGGTCGTGTTTCACCGATGGTACGGGAAACAGCTTCGCTCTGGATAGACCCCTCGGAATCCCATTGGTATTATGACTATGTGTCTATGGGAGGCCGAAATCAAGGTAGGTGTATATAGTCTTAACCTGAGACTTACATCGCTAATGCTTACGACAATCGATATACTTTAGTTGAGGTCGTCTAGGACTCTAACCGGTTCTGTGTACGCCAATGCCGGGTATATTGAGAATCGTAGTGTATTGGATGTGATGTCAAGACGGAAGTGTCACTCCAGTCATAATGGAGATGATGTCACGCAGGATACGGTATTAGTGCTCTTAAGTGATGCGCGTCCAATCATGATATTATGACCAGGTCATGAATATCCGATTATAGAGACTAGTTACCAGACATCCGATATGTGTTTCGGACGGGGCAGACATTTATCCAGCCCCAGCCCTAGCACGTGACTATCCGATACTGGGCCGATATGCACAATACATTAGTATACTACGCTTGATACAGATCTTAATATTCTTAAATGGATATGTCCGGAGAATTGGGTAGACTTGGTGCTTTGCTAGGAGTCGACCTTGTCTCGTAAATCGGTAGTAGAACGTAGTACTTGGTACGTACGTGATTCGGATACTCCGACGACCGTATTTACTGCCAGATTATCCGGAGATCTCATGGGTCGCTTCCCGATAATCCACCGATGACGCACAACTCGCACTCTTGAATAATCTGGGATTATACAGAAGAGAGAGAAAATTAATCTAGGATTAATAACGGAGATGTTTTATCCGGGATAAAATGTCGTCTAAAGAGAGAGAACGATTAATTTGGAATTGATCGATGAATTAATATATTCGATATATTAGACGAAATTAGATTTCGACGCGGAATTAAAATTAGATTTTAATTCGGGCAAACGAGTTAATTTAGAATTAATTCGTTAGCGACGTAAATAATAATTTCGCCAGGCGCAATTATTTATTTAAATTCGATTTAATTAACGTCGCGACGTAAGCTCGGTATTTCGGAATATCAAACCCGAACGCGTGAGTGCACGTGGGCCCACTTTCATTTGGAAACGTGTGGGGCCCACATGACACATGTCATTCTAATGCTTTGCATGTAGATTGTGTACATTGCACTCAATGTCATTGCATGGAGTTTGAGTGTTTGACACTCTAAGCCATTGCATGTTTTGTGTCATAAATTTATTATTATTTATAAATATTATGGCATAAATATAAATTTTATTTTGTAATGATTTTAATTTCAATTTCTCAAATCAAATTCCTCAACACAACACATTCTCTCTGCTCTTTCTCTCACGCCCAAATGGGCAAACTGCTCACTGTTTTTCATCACAAAAACGTGAACAATAGGGAAGCAAGAGTGGATTTTCATGGTGAAAATTCAAGTGCTAGCACACTTACAAGTCTTGCGAAGGTGGTAGGGAGGTTCGACCATGAGACGGGATCCATCCAACGAAGCTAGGAGCTCCATTTCTTCACTCAATTTTCTGTTTTTGTAGGCAGTGGGCTGCTGCAGTGGGCTTACGAAGACAGTGCGTTTTTGGGCTTGAATCGTCTCCAAATCGACATAACCGATCAATGTGAGTATTCCGCTACCTCCGTTGATGTGTTCACACATAATTTCATGTCTTGATTTGATCTTGGGACCTTAGAAAACACAACAATGGCATCAAGAGCTAATGTTGCAAGCATGAAATTTTAGGGTTTAAAATTTGGGTAAATGTGATTTGAGCATGATTTGAATAAATTGTTTGTTTGAGTATGTTTATAACATGTTTGATTGCATTTTGGTTGGACCAATTTATTGAAAATTGATTTGGAATAATTTTCCCCAATTTATTCATGTTGGCCGAATGTGTAGGAGTCTTGGAGTTCTTGGAATTTTTCATTTTAAATTCATTGGATGAGTTATAATGATATAGGATGATGTTAATTTGAAGTCAATTTGATTGAATTTTGAATTGAACAAAAATCCCCAATTTCCTTCACCTTGGCCGAATGAATAGCCCTATTGAATGTCTTGGTAATTTTGATTTTATGAACATTGGATGTGTATGAAATCATTCGGGAAGTTAATACGTTGTCAATTGTGTAATTAATCGGATTAAATTCGAATTGGACAAAAATCCCCAAAATCTTTGAGTTGGCCGAATGTGACTAATGCCCTAATGTCTTGGTAAATTTTGATTTTGAACATTGGATGTATTGGAAATCAAATGGATGATGATTTAATGTCGATTGCGGATTAATTGGATTGAAACCGAATTTGACATGAAATGACTCCCTTGGCCGAGACCTTTAAGCATGTAGATGGGTTTGATTTTTCAATTTGTGTGTTGGACATATGATAATGAATCAAGCATAATTAATTGGACTAATATGGTGTTTTAGAAATGTTGATTTAGTTGATTGATCATGTAATACACTTTGGTAATTAAATTGGGAAAATTGGATTTTTTGAATTTAATTATTTGGGCCTAATTTTGGAAATTGGATTTAAATGTTGTATTTGGGCCTATTGGGCTTGATTTATCAAGTTTGGTTTAGGCCAAATGGATTGGATCCAATTGGGCCCAAAACCTTGACCATAAAGCCCAAATGCGACTTAATGAACCTTTAAAGTTCAATTGGGCCTAATGGGCCAAGATTGATTTGTAGGCTTATGGGGTAAATCCCGGATTGGACTTTGGTTATCGGTTTGACCCGAGTTGACCAAAAGTCCACGCCTTAAGAAATCAATCAAAAGCCCATTGGACTTTAATTGAATTGACGTTGGACGTTAATCGGTCTTTGAGACGCGTTACGATTAGATTTGGAATTTAAATCGTAAAAGGTTTATTAAATAAAAGTGTAATATTTAATTTGGAATTGAATAGTGAATTAGTATTAAATACATGTTAAATTAGATTTAATGATGTAGTTTAATTTAATTCATGAATTCGTACTTTAAGTACTTATTCGCAAAAACGAGTTTGACTCGAACAAAATCAAATCGTTGTTTGAACATTGGATGATCACTTAATTATCAGATTAATTAATTTGATTAGATTGATTGATAGCATGCTTATGTGTGTAAATACGTGGTTGTGTGTTGAATGAATAATGTATATCGGATGGATATTAGTCGGGTGGGCAATTTTAGAAATTGTTGTAATAAATTCGATTTATTAAATTGGACCTGCGTGTCTAGCCTATCACCTTCTTTCTCTTTGTATTCTCTTCTCACCTATTCCCCTCTATGTATATGAGGTTTCTTTAGAAGTGTAGTGTAACGGGTAGAAGTAGTACAAGTGCTAGCTTGAGTGAGAAATGAGAGATTTGATCTAGGATCAATGTGTTAAGTATCCATCCGCATATCATTATTATTTTATTTCATACTCGCTTTATTATGTATTTAGAATGCATGTTTAAGGGTGTGTATGATGATGAGACCTAACAAAGATAATTAAATTGGTAGCCAATTTGCACGCGAAAAACCCTCGTTAAAATATCAAGCGTTTATTTTCCTTCCATTGAGTGATTCTTACTCAAGATCCGAGATTGGCAGGGGTTGTTGGCCAAAGTCAAGCCCTTGTCTGTCAAAGATGTGTTTTAATCACGAGGCTTTGTTCCATATCGGTGTCGTGTCCAAGTTGGGTTGTTGGCCAAAGTCAAGACCACTTCTTGTCCATTGACATTGATTACGAAGCTTCCATGTCAATGGGTCCGCGCTTGACTGGGATCACTAGGTTTGTTGTGCCAAAGCCAAGGCCTAGTTGATTTAGAGGAAAAAGGTTAGGGTATACATTCGATGTATAGGCATATATAAGATATATGTTTGGGACTTGGATGTCCACCTACTGGATCTAGGAGTTGGATGAGATCCAATTGATCTTCGAGATCTACCTATTTAATTATCATACAATTTGTTGGCCAAAGTCAAGATTGTGTGATATTTAACGGGATCCTAGCCCACTAGGAAACACAGTTTCCTGAGTACTCGACAGAGGGTTAGAGGCTCGACGAAAAATAGTGGGAGGCAAGTATTGAATTTGCAACATTCGTTCGAATACTCGCTAAACACGCTCATTTTATTTTACTCGTCATATTATTAAAAGTATTAGTTGGACTAATATTTTATGTTGTTTTAAATATATATATAGTTGGACTATATACAAACTCATTCATATATAGTTGATTTTATAATTGGATTATATTAATCAATATAATTGAATTAAAATGATAGTTGATTTTATAATTAGATTATAGTAATCAATATTAAAATTATAGTTGATTAAATAATTAGATTATTGTAATCATTATAATAAATAGTACCTTATTAATTGATTAAATAGTTGGACTATTGAATCAAGAAAGAATTGAAAAGTTGAATATTTAAATATATAATCATTGGATTAAATGCTTTAAATGATTTAATTTTCAATTGGGAATTTAATAATAGGTTAATTATTTGATAAAATAACTTATTATGACTAAGCCCATTATTAAGCAAATAGTAGAGCATAAAGTCTTTGGAAGATTTATGTGATGATGACTTTAGTGCTTAATTAATATACTTATAATAAATCTATCTCTAGATTTAAAAGTATTAAAGTTGCAATTAATTGACTATTCTAGTGGAGAAAAGTCAAAGTTTGCAATTGGCATGTAGCACAAGGTGCATATCATTTCGATATTCTAAAACCCAAGGCTTGGCCAAAGGTTTGTGAAATATTGAAAAGATAATTGACATATCCCAAAGTGACTACCATTTGGATATGGAAGACACGAAGGAATTAAAGATAGGGCGAGGCTCTAACTTTAAAAATATGTCAAAGTTATGTTTACTACTAGTATTGAAATTGGATTTTAAATACTTAGTGTGGTACATAATACATATATGTATTGATGTTCAGAATCTGCTTTAAGCAGGATACTGACTTCAAGCCGAGATTTCTCTGCAATCGGAAACGGGACGAAAGTTGCCGTTTCGACCGTAGATACCTAAGTTTAGGAACTACCCTTTGGGTATGTACTTAATTAGGAAATGTTATAATGTAACTAGTTTGACTAGAGACATTATCTCTATATCAGTGTTTAATTCCGATGCGGATAAAACCTTTATATTCTAGAACACTAAAGTGTTTCATTATATCAAGATGATACTGAGATAAATACATTAGATGTAAATAACAGAATTTATATTTTGAATATAATAAAATCTCAAACATATAAAAAGACAAAAATAGCTTAAATTGATTTGATCAATGGAGACTTATTTGTGGCATTGTTGTCTAGGACACAATTAAACAAGACTCGTATATCCCACACTTTTAAGAGTGGGTACTAGGACTGATTTGACTATTCAAATAAGGTCTACGAATCTAGTTTATTAGGTTAAATACCTAAAATACTATTTACTTGGTAATAGTAAAAGGGCCACCAATCTGTTAGCCCTATTCATGGTGAATTAAGTGGGCCCATATCTAGTTAGGCTAGATGTGAACATGAATATTTCGTGACCTTAACGGATGTAGCATCACGTTGTGGTTATGTGTTTCTTTTGAAGAACACAGATCGGAAACTTTGAAGTTTCGACACGAAGAAAACAAACGGATCGGCTATAGTGTTATTCCGCCACGGTAAGACCGAAATGGAAAATACTTAAGCAGTAAGTTTCATATATAAATGAAAGAGTACGGTGTTCTTTCATGTGAGGACTCCTCCCGAGACACGTCAGTTAGACGGTGTGTCTGAACTAAAACCGAATTTTTGTTGGACATGATAAGGTTTATCACGAGTCGCTCTGAGCTACAATTTCCTTCAACAGGATATGTATTAACAGTGCAAAACTTATTTAGAATAAGGTTCCATATAAATCTGTTTGACAGATATCATATAGGATATGAACAGGGAAGAAACGAGGTTTCTCATTCCTGATAATTTGGGTATGCCGAGGCATAGCGTTTGGATGATACCAAACTAAGGACCCAAATTGGATAAGTGCCAATATAAGTTTATCCTAAGGGAAACCTTAAATATAGTACTTATAAATCCCACAAGAGAACAATGTAATTGTTGCTCACCATGCGGTTTTCCTGAGAGGAATACAATATGCAGTGGTTAGTGGGAGGATAGTGATACTCGATGAAAAATCGGAGTAGTGATATGTTTCTAGGCACGAAGTCCGTAATGGAACACAAACAGTTCATCTATGATGAAAACTATACCATTAATCTTCAAATACACAAGAAACTAGTAGATCAGATAGAGTCAGAAAACAACCTAGGGTATGGGTTTCTGATCTAACCTCATAAAGATGTCAATCTTGGAGGTGTACCATCCGACTACGTTATGAGGAAGTAATACGAGGTATTGACTCCCTGTTATGGCAAAGTGCCATGAGTCCGAAATGGATTCCATGTATAACAACTATGTTTGGATACTAGTTGTGTACCACAAGGCATTGTGCCTATGGTACATTAAACGTCTTCAAGGAAGACATACATGGATGGCAACATACCAACGTACAAAGCTAGGCTTTTGACGGAAAGGTATCGTTATCATTTGTGTTAATAACGGTTCAACCTTTTACCTGTTGCCATGGTAAATCCATTTTGAAATGCTTGAAAATAACTATATATTTCATTTATGAAATATGTCAGCTATAAATCAAAATCGCTTTCCTAAAAGGAAACCTTTTGGAGGATGTTTTACAACATCCTGACGATTTTATATAACCGACAAACAAGGTTTGCGGGTTATTCGATCCATGTTTGGATCAATGCAAGCATAAGGTTCTTGGACCTGTCGTTTTGAAATAATCATAATGGTTTTTGATTTGACTCAAAACGAAATAATTCTTGTGTATATAAGGAGGTTAGTGGGAGCGCACTGACAGTTAAATTCCCATATAGCAATTGGTGAAAGCTGGCTTTCATAGATATTCTTTCATAGAATTCTCCGTAGAATTCTGGGGAGTAACAACCTTTATTCAGGGAATAAAAATCTACTGGGATAGATTTGGAGTTTGTTAACACTCTCTGGGAAATTGTACATTTAAAATGTACTTGTATTGGTGTCTCATACGCTTTTCGCATATGGAGTCACAATTGGGTCAATCCAAGTGATAGTCACTGGATTGAACATTAAGAACATCTGTTAGTATCTGAGAGAACTAAAGATGGTGTCTTAAACTATGGAGAAGGAGAACTTGAAGTGACTGGGATCACTGCAGCAAGTTTCCAAACGATTAATACTACTGCGGTACTATAAAGTTTGAATAACGGGACAGTGAGCTGGAAATCTTCCGAGCAAGATAACTGTTGCCGAATAAACAACTAATGCGGATTATTGCTGCAGCTGAGGCAGCAATAGAAGCCATTTGGGTCGATAATAAATCTAATTAGATTAGATATAGTTCTGTTAGCAGCTGAGCTAGGCGTCAGCACAAGGCTAAAGAATTAAAGGTCTCATCGACGATCCAGATATATACTTCTATATTCATCTGATTCGTTCGGATCATACATCGTGGCGATGTGATGATCGTATAAATCACGTCAGACGATAAATAAACAAATCCGCTGACGAAAACCTTTCCTCAGCAATTTGAGCGAACCTTACATAGTTCGGTGTAGGACACTTGAGTGACTCGCTACGTGCCAAGTGGGAGATTGTTGGATAATATGACCCATAGCGTCACTATTTGCACAGAACATTGTGTTGCTGTAGCAAAATTAACTATGTAACAAGGAAATTGCACTCTCATCATTTGTGATTAGATCACCTTAGATATATAAATGAGAGAGGTCCCTATGATTAGTTCCTGGATTGAGATGATATGAGACAGTATCAGTCCACGAAGGATTAATCATTAAATATCCCTAGCCGTAGTATTATCGAGACTGGATATCGATAATGCGGAATAGGCTAGTATTGCCACTTGTGCTCGTTGTGAGGGCACAACGACATAGTTCTCATATATATAAGTATTGGATTTATGCAAGTGCGATAGGAGGTCGTGTTTCACCGATGGTACGGGAAACAGCTTCGCTCTGGATAGACCCCTCGGAATCCCATTGGTATTATGATATGTGTCTATGGGAGGCCGAAATCAAGGTAGGTGTATATAGTCTTAACCTGAGACTTACATCGCTAATGCTTACGACAATCGATATACTTTAGTTGAGGTCGTCTAGGACTCTAACCGTTTCTGTGTACGCCAATGCCGGTATATTGAGAATCGTAGTGTATTGGATGTGATGTCAAGACGGAAGTGTCACTCCAGTCATAATGGAGATGATGTCACGCAGGATACGGTATTAGTGCTCTTAAGTGATGCGCGTCCAATCATGATATTATGACCAGGTCATGAATATCCGATTATAGAGACTAGTTACCAGACATCCGATATGTGTTCGGACGGGGCAGACATTTATCCAGCCCCAGCCCTAGCACGTGACTATCCGATACTGGGCCGATATGCACAATACATTAGTATACTACGCTTGATACAGATCTTAATATTCTTAAATGGATATGTCCGGAGAATTGGGTAGACTTGGTGCTTTGCTAGGAGTCGACCTTGTCTCGTAAATCGGTAGAACGTAGTACTTGGTACGTACGTGATTCGGATACTCCGACGACCGTATTTACTGCCAGATTATCCGGAGATCTCATGGGTCGCTTCCCGATAATCCACCGATGACGCACAACTCGCACTCTTGAATAATCTGGGATTATACAGAAGAGAGAAAATTAATCTAGGATTAATAACGGAGATTTTTATCCGGGATATAAAATGTCGTCTAAAGAGAGAGAACGATTAATTTGAATTGAATCGATGAATTAATATATTCGATATATTAGACGAAATTAGATTTCGACGCGGAATTAAAATTAGATTTTAATTCGGGCAAACGAGTTAATTTAGAATTAATTCGTTAGCGACGTAAATAATAATTTCGCCAGGCGCAATTATTTATTTAAATTCGATTTAATTAACGTCGCGACGTAAGCTCGGTATTTCGGAAATATCGAACCCGAACGCGTGAGTGCACGTGGGCCCACTTTCATTTGGAAACGTGTGGGGCCCACATGACACATGTCATTCTAATGCTTTGCATGTAGATTGTGTACATTGCACTCAATGTCATTGCATGGAGTTTGAGTGTTTGACACTCTAAGCCATTGCATGTTTTGTGTCATAAATTTATTATTAATTTAATAAATATTATGGCATAAATATAAATTGATTTTTGGTAAATCATTTTAATTCAACACAACACATTTTTCTCTCTCAAAATGCTCTCTTCTCTCACGCCCAAATGGGCAAACTGCTCACTGTTTTTCATCACAAAAACGTGAACAATAGGGAAGCAAGAGTGGATTTTCATGGTGAAAATTCAAGTGCTAGCACACTTACAAGTCTTGCGAAGGTGGTAGGGAGGTTCGACCATGAGACGGGATCCATCCAACGAAGCTAGGAGCTCCATTTCTTCACTCAAATTTTGTTTTTTGTAGGCAGTGGGCTGCTTGCAGTGGGCTTACGAAGACAGTGCGTTTTTGGGCTTGAATCGTCTCCAAATCGACATAACCGATCAATGTGAGTATTCCGCTACCTCCGTTGATGTGTTCACACATAATTTCATGTCTTGATTTGATCTTGGGACCTTAGAAAAACAAACATCATCTAGTCATCCGTTCACGTATGTGTCATTTGTTTACTGCATTTTTTGGGGGTCACTACCGTAACCCCGTTCGATCACGCGTTTCAGAACGCCGCACGAACGCATGTTTTCTGTCTCAGTTCGTTCGAACGCGTTATCAAATGCTATACGAACGCGAACCTTCTGTTTACCGTTCGAATGCGTTTACGAACGCTACTCGAAGTGCATGATTTTGCCTTATCATGCTCAGGTCACATTTCTGTTCGAACGCGTTTCGAACGCCCTACGAACGTGAGCATTCTGTTTCATTTCTGTTGAATGTGCTTACAAACGCTACTCGAACGCGAACCTTCTGTTTACCCTTCGAACGCGGATACGAACGCCGCACGACACACCCACGGTAAACATGCCTCTTTCATCACATCTCATGCCTGGTACTCATTTTGTCATTTGCTTTTTTGATTGTTAATGTTCTCGTTTAGCCATTTATTGTGTGCATAAGATTACATGTTCGTTCCCATGATGTATGTTTACACGGTAGTCATCTACTTATGCTCTCCGTATTCATCCATTTCAACATGTTCATGAAGTTATATGCTCGCCATTATTCCGATTTGCTTTCATGCGTGATTGTACAATTATTATCTACTGGCATGCCCTATGATGGAATGTAATGTGTATAACATTGTATGCTAGCCATATTTATCTTTATGCATGCAAATTCGGACATAGATTATATGCAAATAGGTTGTATGCAAATATGAAAATGTGTTACATTTGAACTTAGATGAACTTTTGATTTATGCATGAGAAATAGGATACCCTTGGGAATGTATATTGCTAGACCCGATTAAATTATTGCACAAATCATTTTATTACAAGTGGCATAAGTAAGGGACCATTCCGAACCCAAACAGTTTGAGGTCTTCCATTGCGAGGGGTGAGTGCGGCCTTAAATCATTTTCCCGGTTCACACCGGGTGGCGACTCCATTATTCTCCGGTTTAGTCCCACGCGGGTTACTCCGTACTCCCAACCAGGCCGCGAGCCCGGAATAGCATGCGTCGTCCAGTTTCTGTGTCCCATACCAACCTTGATAGAATCTTCAAAGGGCACACGTTGATAGATGAGCCATCATCCACCATCACACAAGAAGTCTTATTGCCTCTTACTTCCACTTTTATGAATTGCGGCTTATTGTGATTCCTCCCCTCCATCGGGAGTTCTTCTTTATAGAATGTTATCATTTGACTACCCTCTTTATGCATCGACCCTACGAACATCATCGGGTTTGTATCTTCAGGTACCATTATCTTTCTTAGAGCTTCTACCATGGCACACATGTTCTCTTGAGAGGCGCATAATAACTCTCATATGCTCACATGTGCCCGTGTCTTCTTTAATTAATGCAACATAGTATCCCCCTCAGTGTTATCCATATTCTCCGTCACCTCTCGGCCTTCTATTAGCACTTCTTTGCCTTTCTTTGTTACATCACTGTAAAAACTTCCACTACGAGTCATCCCCTTTACCTCTTCTTCGTCACTGCTCAAGACATTTTCCCATAAATTTCTCCTCTGTTTATTTCATCTTCACTGCTGTTATCCCATATCCCAATACAAGAAGCTTGGTGGTTGAGAGTTTGGAGGACAAAGTTTTCGGGCAGGCCGGAGTTGATCATGTAGGTGTGTGGTGGAACGGAGTGGTAGTTGGGTATAAGGTTTCTATGTGTTGGGTTGTTCTTTTTCTGGGTTGGGTATTTTAGGACACATAAATCGGTGACGTTGTTCCAGGCTCGCGGCCCGGTCGGGAGTACAGAGTAGCCCGCGGGGGACTAAACCGGAGAAATAAAATGGAGTCGCCACCCAGTGTGAACTGGGAAATGATTTAAGGCCGCACTCATCCCTCGCAAGGGAAGACATCAAACCGTTGGGTTCAGAATGGTCCATTACTTATGCCACTTGTAATGAACGGATTTATGCGATAATATAACCGAGTCTACTCAACATACATACGCAAGAATAACCTACCTCTAAGTTTGCATACAACATGTATCTAAGTTTGCATGCATAAAAGTAAGTCGAAATAACGACAAACATACAATCTAATGAACGCATTAAATTGATAAACATGGCGATATAAATAAATAATAATCTAAACATAGACATAGAAGAAATATAATTAAGTTCCTAATGCGAAAGAAATAACTAAATCATGCATAAAAGTAACATACTATTTCTAATAAACAACGAATAAACACAAGATTAGATGAAACGAAATATGTGCGTTTCTCAAGTGGTACGTGGAATTGTATCCCGAGTTCAGACCGCACTACCGTCCATTCGGATTCGGCTACGAAATTTACGTCCGGGTTTCCATCCGATATACCACGAGAGATAGCAGAAAATCATTCATCCCATGGCCACAACATATATGAATCCACAATATGACAGCAACGTGAAGCAGCTTAGTGGATGTGAAGCAGCTCAGTTGGCGTGAAGGCTGGAAGTTGAAGGGGCGCATGCATGAGAAGCTATTGCCGTGTGTCTTTACTTTTGATTTTTGGTCCGTTTGTTTTTGTGTGAGGGCAGTGAGTGCGTGAAGGGTAGAGATAGAAGGGGCTATGGTTTTTTTATTTGTGGAATTAGCGTGAGGATGCTAGATGTTTGTGTCTTGAGGATGCTAGCTAGGGGTCTAAGGGCTTGGTTTGGGTGTCTTTTTATAGGAAATGGTTGAAGTTGTCCTTGTACGGGTATGGAAAGTATCATGCAATTATGGGGGATATCTCCTAATAAGTGTACTACAAGGAAAAGATCTATTAAATTAGGAAGATGATTTGTGAGATTTGATTTGATTTTATTTAGTTTAGGCATGTGACTTAATTTAATTAGGAAGGTGATTTATGGGATTTGATTTGATTTTATTTAGTTTAGGCATGTGATTTAATTTAATTAGGAAGGTAATTTATGGGATTTGATTTGATTTTATTTAATTTGGGAATGAGATTTGATTGGATTTTAACATGTGTTTAATGTGTTTGAATATTTTTGGATGTGATTTAATGGGCTTGGAGGATTATGGGCGTGTAGGATGGCAGTTGGTGGGCTTGGATGTGTGGTTTATTGTAGGTTGCGGGGGTTTTAGGCCAAGGATGAATTTTAAAACAGAGATCCAACGAAAGAACCCGAAGCTAAGCAAATGAATTAAATCCAACAAGGTATTGATTTCCCTTCTAACGTCCGTTTCCCATGACTTCCGTAACTCAAAGGGTAGTGCCTCCATACGAGACTCATCATCGGGACTTATATGTAAAAATGCAGTGCCTACAGTCGTCCCCACTTTGATGGGACTTGTACAGTGTGACAATGACAATCCTATCAAAGTTGTGCAATGCATTTTTACTTACCTGGCTCGCCATCTGCCACTTGACTTGCCTGTTGCTCCGAACTGAGTTGATCTGGTGGTGAGGTGCTGCGACCCCTGAGGTCCATCCCTGTAAGATGCTACGATCTCTAGGAATCACTACCGAACTGAACTGATGAGAGTTGGTCCCCTTCCGAACCTTGCACCACTTTCGGAGCGCCATTTCCGGCATGCTAAACCTCATTTCCGAGGCATTGCTGATGTGATAGTGGTCCATTTCCGAACCATGCTCCATTTCCGGAGTTCCATTTTCGGCATGCTAAACCTCATTTCTGAGGCGTCTCTGATGTGATAGTGGTCCATTTCCGAACCGTGCTCCATTTCCGGAGTGCCATTTCTGGCATGCTAAACCTCATTTATGAGGCGTCGCTGATGTGATAGTGGTCCATTTCTGAATCGTGCTCCATTTCCGGAGTGCCATTTCTGGCATGTTAAACTTCATTTATGAGGCGTCGCTGATGTGATAGCGGTCCATTTTCAAACCGTGCTCCTTTTCCGGAGTGCCATTTCCGGCATCCTAAAACTCATTTATGAGGCGTCGTTGATGTGATAGTGGTCTATTTCCCAACCATGCCCCATTTCTGGAGTGCCATTTTCGGCATTTGATGATATGGGCCTCGACCCTGGGACTCATCCCCAAAACTGCTGATTGATGTGTGGGCCTCGACCCTGAGACTCATCCCCAAAACTGATACTGATGTGTGCCTCGGCCCTTGGACTCATCCCCAAAAATGATACTGATGTGGGCCTCGACCATGGGACTCATCCCCAAAACTGATACCGATGTGTGGGCCTCGACCCTGGGACTCATCTCCAAAGTTGCCGATGATGTGGGCCTCGGCCCTGGGACTCATCCCCAAAACTGATACTGATGTGGGCCTCGACCCTAGGTCTCATCCCCAAAACTGCTGATGATATGTGTGGGCTTCGACCCTGGGATTCATTCCCGAAAATGGTTGACTTTGCCGCTTTTTCCTTTTCTTCAAAACCTGCGGACAAAAAGAAAACAAAAAATGCGTGTATGTGACGTGTATGTTTGTATGCATGGATGTATTTCCTATTCTGATGGGTTAGGTCTTCTTTGTGCTCCTGGTGCTTCTCACCTACAAAAGTCTTTGATCGCCCCCTGGGTCGGCTTACAATTTCCTTCTGCGAGGTCTCTCTGGTGATTTTTCTTTCGTCCCATGACTCAAGATTCTGTTATGCCCTTTATTCGCGAGGTGGTAGACTGGTCACCCCCAGACTTGGTTTAGCTTTTTGTTCTTCATTGCTTGCACTCGGCCAAAGTAGATCATTTGATGCAGTGTTCTGTACTGTCATGCCACGTTACTCTCTTTTATGAGGTAGTCTCTATAGTTGTACATATTATTGCCCTCAAAGGATGCTCAGTGTCAAAACCAGAGAGCCTTCAAAGTACTCGAGGCGACTCAAATCCGACCGTTTGAGTAAATGATCTGAACCAGACTCAAAGTGTGTGTGTGCTAAGGTTCTTTTACAGCTTGATCCTGGGGTAAGCCAACTCAATGATTTTGTTTCAAAGAATGGGATCGATGGGTCAAACCAACCTAGATGTCTTGATTATGCTCTGCAAATACTTCTCCGTACTTCAATATGATATGGTTTTCTTTTTTCTTTTCGTCTCTTTCTTTTTTCTTTTCATTTCTAACTTCCATTTTTTTTCTCCTTTTTTCAACACACCTACCCTTTAAGGTAGCATTTCTCATCATGGTTGTCATAATACTCGCCCATGGGTAGCTTCACGCTTATCGGTTATAGGTGGTTTATTTTTCTTCTTGAGAGACTTTTCTTTGGTTTCCAACCATACCACATATCGTAACACAAGTAAGTCATGATGGACATCTAAGCGAACAGTCATTCATCGATCTGTAATCTCTTCAACTAGTCACCTTGCCGACTGCTCAGGCTTCACTGCTAAGATCCTATAATTAAGTGCTCACGAATCTAGTCAATATCAACTACTCCAAATATCAGATGATAGTACTTCTCGCACTTTATCATTTATGAGGTTTCACCCTGAAGTAAATAATTTCATCATCGGACTATGCTTAACTATTAAGGACAAAAACTCGAACAAGTAGGCAAAATCAATGTCTTTATTATTAAAAATGCAGGATTGCAATCAAATGAATCAGGGAAATAAACGTCAGTGAAATTGCCTTCTTCCTCAGCCTATGGTTCTTCACTGCTGATATAACCTATCCCAATGCAAGAAGCCTGGTGGTTGAGAGTTTGGAGGACAAAGGTTTCGGGTAGGCCGGAGTTGATCATGTAGGTGGGTGGTGGAACAAAATGGTAGTTAGGTAGAGGGTTTCTTTATGTGTTGGGTTGTTCTGTATCGGGTATTTTATGGGCATCAATAAGGTTCTGGATCTCATGCCTAAGGCGGGTGCAGTTGTCAGTTTCGTGGCCTCTCCTTCGATGGAAGTGACAATATAGGCTTAGGTCAAGGTTGGGTGGTATAGGGTCTGGAAGTGGTTTAGGCTCTAAGGGTTCTATGAGTCCTTGCATCTTCAGCTTTTCAAACACCTTTGAAAGAGGCTTACCGAGGTTGGAAAACTACCTGTTTTTTATGGCATTGACCTCAGCAGTAGCGGGCATGGTCCCTGAAGGCCCCTCAATAGTCCTTCTATTTTGTCCATAGAACTTTTTGTTCTCAGCTTCTTCCTCTTCAATATCCATAACAGTCTCCCTCAACTGTCGAAAATCGCCAATCATAGATGTCATCCTCCTCAGCTTGACGTAAATAGAGGGCTTGGTGCCCTTAATGATCATCTTGATATGGTCCTTCTCCGAGGGGCGAGTCTGTATTTTCAAAAGATGGCTCTTCCAGCGATCTACATAATCATTGAAGCTCTCATTCGGCTTCTGTTTGGTATTCTCCAAGTCACGAAGCGATAAGTCGATCTCTAAATCGGTGACATACTGCTTCAGAAAGGCATCTTCTAATACCCTCCAATCATCATTGACCTTCCTCTCCAGGCCGTAATACCATACCACTGGTGCCCCCTCAAGCGACATCCCAAACATCTTCTGAACCTGACGCTTCGACAGACCCACTGAACTCATCACAGAAACATATTGTCAGAGATGGACCCTCGGATTCTCGTTCCCATTGAACCTGGCTATGTCAGGCATCTTGAATTGAGCTGGCAGCTACTCCTCAAAAGTCATCGCCTCATAATCTAGCAAATCCTCATGTTTACCCTTCAGCTTGCGGGTAACTGACTCTACATGATCCCTGAGTTTCTACAATTCTGCCTGAGACCTAGCTATCCTTCCCGCGGCATACTCAGCCACGTCATCATCAAAAATATGGATATCATCATTGTGGGAACACAGAAATTGGGCGACGCATGCTGTCCCAGGCTCGCGGTCCGGTTGGGAGTACGGAGTAGCCCCCGGGGGACTAAACCGGGGAATAATGGAGTCGCCACCCGGTGTGAACCAGGACAAAGATTTAAGGCCGCACTCACCACTCGCCAGGGAAGACCTCAAACCGTTGGGTTCAGAATGGTCCCTTACTTACGCCACTTGTAATAAAATGATTTGTGCAATAATCTAACCAAGCCTAAGCAACATATTTCCAAGGATAATTTACTCTTAAGTTCGCATGCATAGGTACAAAGCTTATATCTAAGTTTACACATAGCACATTTTCATATTTGCATACAACCTATTTGCATATAATCTATGTCTGAATTCATGCATAAAGATAAATTGGCATACGGAAAGCATACAATTTCACATTGGTAGGCACAGAAGCGCAAACAAATAACATTCATACAAGCATGCATATTAAGGAAAGACACTTAAGCGCATAATAGAAATAGATAACTAAAGAGGTAATACAAATGCATAAGGTAAAAAAAGACAACTATATGCTAAAATAGACATGTCGTGATGTGATGCAGAAAATATATCTAGAATTGACACGAACACATGCGTGGGCCTTTTTTCCAAGTGGTACGTGGAATTGTATCCCGAGTACATATCATACTACCGTCCATTCGAAATCGGCTATGAAATTTATGTCCGGGTTTCCATCCTATATACCACAAGAGGCGACACATTTTCTGTTTTACTTAAGGGCCAAAACATACATCATTCCACAATACATGCATTTACTATCTATTCAAGGGCCACAATCATGCATCAATAAACGACTCTCATGCGATAAAAATGAATAAAACAATTAAAAAGATAGATGGAAATAATAGGAAAATTACCCTCAGGTCTAACCTCTTATGTCGACTTTCGGACTCGCGTTTCACGGCCGTCGGAAGGGCTATCACTCCGCAACTCTTCTGGTTTACTGGATTAACATCTTAGCTCGCTGTTTTACTGTTTTGGTCGCTGTTTTCACTCTGTTTTGCTGCTGTTTTCTCTGTATTTTCTGGTCACTATTTTGGTGTATTTGTTCACTGTTTGGGGACTGTTTTGGGGTATTTTAGGGTGCTGATTAGGGGAAGTTCCAGGGACTGGTTTCCTCTCGGTTTACTCACTATTTGGGGGTGATTTGTTCACTGGTTCTGTGTCGGTTTAGGGGATGGTTTTCCAGCTGTTTGTGGTATTTTTGGGACTGTTTTTGGTTGTATTTTGGTGCAATTTACACGCCTGTTGGCTTGCGCTATTTGATGAGCAGGGTGCGTCTTTGTGGTTTGTGATAGTGAGTGAAGACAGAGGGCTAGTTTGTTCAGTGGTGTGACGTCGAGCAGGCTGGTGAAGGAAAATGGTTTATGAGTGGGCTGATGAAGTGGATTTGTTACGTGAGATGATGAAGGCTAGGGGGATGTGCGTTAAGGGTGCTGCTGGGGAGGGCAGTGTTTTTAGGCGTTGATGGGGCAGTTACGTGACTGAATGGCTAGGTTTGTGAGGGGTTCTTGAGGCGTGAGGTTGGCTGGCAGTTTGTGATGGTTTGTGTGAACTGTGTGCGTAAAGGGGTAGGCCTGTTACGTGAGTGGTTGTTGTTTGAAGGGTTTTGGTGCGCTGTTGAGGGCTTGAAGGCGTGGTGGCAGTGTGTGGAGGCGTGAAGGCTGTGAGGCTGCTCATCAAGGGTTTATTGTTTATTGTTGGTTTCGGCTGGGGGGGACGTCTGAGTTATTGTGAGGCAGTGATGTGAGTGGGGTAGGTTACGTGTGCGTGGATTGGAGCAGTGAAGGGAAGCAGGTGGCGTTGAGGGTGTTGATGCTGAATGAAGGGTTGTTTTGAGTGAAGTATTTGATGCATGGCTTTGTTGAGTGATCGTGACTGGTTTATTTGCTTTGTGATTATTGTTGAATTGAGAGAGATAGGGACGTGAGAGATATGAGTATTATGGTTTTTTTTGTTTGGCCGTGAGAGGGGAGCGATGTCTTAGGGTTGATTTTGTGTTATTTTTATAGTGAGAGATTAGGATTAGGGTTTGCATGGATTAAAAAGAAAGATATCAATTAAAATTAGGTGTATGATTTGTTTGTTTAGGAATGTTATATATTTGATTGACTTTAATTAGGCATGATATTATTTTATTTAGGCATTTAATTTGTTAATTAGGTGAGTAAATATTTTAAATCGGTGATTGATTTATGAAATTAGGAAGTGATTTATTTTAATTTTGGTAATGTTTATTTATTTTTTGGTATTAGATTGATTTAAATTTAATTTGTTTTAATTTATTTAAATTGGAATTTAATTTGTCTTGGATTTTAATTGCTTTTAATTGTATTTTAATTTACTTTAAATTAGTTAAATTTAATTTAATTTAATTTAATTTAATTTGGGACATGCATTTTAAATGTTTTAATTATCTTTGGATTGGGCTTGGTGTAGTTTTGGGCCAAGGCTAAGGGTGTATTTTAATAACGGAGGTCCAACAAGCGAGCCTGAAGCTAAACAAGCGACTAAAATCTAACAAAAAATACCGATTCCCTTCCGAGGTCCGTTTCCCGCGGCTCCCGCGACTTAAAAGGTAGTGCCTCCAAATGAGACTCATCATTGGGTCTTACATGCAAAAATGCAGTGCCTACAGTCGCCCCCACTTTGATGGGACTTGTGCAGTGTGTGACAATGAAAATCCTATCAAAGTACGTGCAATGCATTTTTACTTACCTGGCTCGCCAGCTGCCACCTGACTTGCCTGCTGCTTCGAATTGATTTGATGATGTAGTAGATATGGTGGCGAGGCGCCTCGACCTCTGGGCTTTGTTCCCGAACCACCGAATGTGAATTGTGATGATGATGGAGTTGGCCCTCGACCCTAGGACGCATCCCGGAACTACAACCGACAACGGGGGCACCTCGACCCTGGGCACCTCGACCCAACACCGCTGTCAATAGGGACCTCGCCCTCGAACTGATGATGTAGTGGGCATCTCGACCCTGGGTACCTCGACCCGGAACTATAACCGACAACGGGGGCACCTCGACCCAACACCGCTGACAATAGGGACCTCGCCCTCGAACTGATGATGTAGTGGGCACCTCGACCCTGGGTACCTCGACCCGGAACTACAACCGACAACGGGGGCAGCTCGACCCTGGGCACCTCGACCTACACCGCTGACAATAAGGACCTCGCCCTCGAACTGGTGATGTAGTGGGCACCTCGACCCGGAACTACAACCGACAACTGGGGCACCTCGACCCTGGGCACCTCAACCCAACACCGCTGACAATCGGGACCTCACCCTCGAACTGATGATGTAGTGGGTCCTCGACCCTGAACTGGTACTGATGTGGGCCTCGCCCCTATCCTGATACTTATATGGGTCTCTCCCCCAAACTGATACTGATATGGCCCTCGCCCCAAACTGATACTGAAATGGGCTTCGACCCAGACTGATATGGGCATCTCCCCTGGGACTCATCCGTAAAACTGATACTGATGCTGATGTGGGCCTCGACCCCGGGACTCATCCCCAAACTAATACTGATGTGGGCCTCGCCCCCAAACTGATGTGGAACTGATGATGTAGTGGGCACCTCGACCCTGGGTACCTCGACCCGGAACTACAACCGACAACGGGGGCACCTCAACCCTGGGCACCTCAACCAAACACCACTGACAATAAGGACCTCGCCCTCGAACTGATGATGTAGTGGGCACCTCGACCCTGGGCACCTCGACCCGGAACTACAACTGACAACGGGGGCACCTCGACCCTGGGCACCTCGACCCAACACCGCTGAAAATAGAGACCTCGCCCTCGAATTGATGATGTAGTGGGTCCTCGACCCTGAACTGGTACTGATGTGGGCCTCACCCCTAGCCTGATACTGATATGGGCCTCGCCCCCAAACTGATACTGATATGGGCCTCGCCCCAAACTGATACTGAAATGGGCTTCTACCCAGACTGATATGGGCCTCGCCCCTGGGACTCAACCCCAAAACTGATACTGATGCTGATGTGGGCCTCGACCCCGGGACTCATCCCCAAACTAATACTGATGGGGGCCTCGCCCCCAAACTGATGGGCCTCGACCCTGGGACTCATCCCCAAAATTGATAATGATGCCAATATGGGCCTCAACCCTAGGACTCATCCCCAAGATGATACTGATGTGGACCTCAACCCTGGGACTCATCCCCAAAAATGACTGATGTGGGCCTCGACCCTGGGATTTATTCCTGAAGACTGCTGATAATGCGGGCTTCACCCCCTTGGATTCATTCCCGAAAATTGCTGATAATGCGGGTCTCGACCCTGGGATTCATTCCAAAACTCTGACGATGTGGGCCTCGACCCTGGGATTCATTCCCGGATTCATTCGAAAAACTCGGATGAAGTGGGCCTCGACCCTGGGATTTATTCCCTGATTCATTCCAAAACTCTGATGAATGTGGGCCTCGACCCTGGGGTTCATTCCCGATGCTGCTGATAATGTGGCCTCGACCCTGAGTTGATACTGATGTGGGCCTCGCCCCTAACTGATATTGATGTGGGCCTCGCCCCCAGACTGAAACTGATGTGGGCCTTGCCCCAAAACTGATACTGACGTGGGCCTCGCCCCAAACTTATGTGGGCCTCACCCCAAACTGATACTGATGTGGGCCTCAATCCCGGGACTCATCTCCAAACAAATACTGATATGGGCCTTGACCCCAAACTGAGACTGATGTGGGCCTCGCCCCCATACTGACACTGATGTGGCCTCGCCCCAAAACTGATATTGACGTGGGCCTCACCCCAAACTGATACTGATGTGTGCCCAACCCCGGGACTCATCCCCAATGAATACTGATATGGGCCTCGACCCCAAAGTGATACTGATGTGGGCCTCAACCCTGGGACTCCTCCCCAAATGAATACTAATATAGGCCTCGACCCCAAACTGAAACTGATGTGGGCCTCGCCCCCATGCTGATACTGATGTGGGCCTCGCCCCAAACTGATACTTAAATGGGCCTCGCCCCCAGAGTGCCATACTCGACTAGACTAATAATGATAATGTGGGCTTCGCCCCAAGAGTGCCATACCCGGCATGACTGATTCTGATAAGGATGTGGGCCTCGCCCCCAGAGTGCCATACCCGGTAAGACTGATACTGATAATGATATAGGCCTCCCCCCGAACTGTTACTAATTTGGGCCTCACCCCCAAAACTGAAACTGATATGGGCCTAGCCCCATACTGATACTGATATGGGCCTCGCCCTCATGCTGATATTGATGTGGGCCTCGCCCCCAAAGTGCCCTACTCGACCAGACTAACAATGATAATGTGGGCTTCGCCCCAAGAGTGCCATACCCGGCAAGACTGATTCTGATAAATATGTGGGGCCCCCCCCCCAGAGTGCCATACCCGGTAAGAATGATACTGATAATGATATGGGCCTCCCCCCGAACTGTTACTGATATGGGCCTCGCCCCAAACTGATACTGATATGGGCCTAGCCCCATACTGATACTGATATGGGCCTCGCCCCCATGCTAATACTGATGTGGGCCTCGCCCCAAACTGATACTGAAATGGGCCTCGCCCCCAAAGTGCCATACTCGACCAGACTAATAATGATAATGTGGGCTTCGCCCCAAGAGTGCCATACCCGGCAAGACTAATTCTGATAAATATATGGGCCTCGCCCCCAGAGTGCCATACCCGGCAAGACTGATTCTGATAAAGATGTGGGCCTCGCCCCCAGAGTGTCATACCCGGCAAGACTGATATTAGTGATGTGATGTTTCATTTCAACATATTATACTGCCTCTCATGAGATAATCCTGATAGCTAGAAATATTTTCGTCCTCAACGAATGCTTTCGCGTCGAAACCTGAGAACCTTCAAAGTACTTGATACATTCAACTCCGATCCTCTGAATAGGTGATCTGAACTAGACTCCTAGTGTGTGTGTGCCAAGGCTCTTTCGCGGCTTATTCCTTAAGTGAGCCAACTCGATGATTTCGTTTCAGAGAATCGGATCGGTGGGTCTAACCAATCTAGATGTCTCGATCACACTCTGTGATTACTTCGTCATACTCAACATGATATGGTCTTTTTTTTGTCTCTTTCTTTTCATTATTTCCTTTCTATTTTCTTATTCTTTTTCTTTTCTCTCTTTTTTTTTTCTTTTTCTTTTTCTTTAACACACCTACCCTTTAAGGTAGCATTTCTCCTCATGGTGGTCATAATACTCGCCCATGGGTAGCTTCACGCTTATCGGTTATAGGCAGTATATTTTTCGTTTTCTTTTCAGAGACTTTCTTTGTTCCCAACCATATCATATATCGTAGCATAAGTAAACCATGGTGGACATCCAGGCAAACGGTCATTCACCGATCCATCATCCCTTCGGCTAGTCATCTTGCCAACCACTCAGGTTTCCACTGTTGAGATCCCGTAATCAAGTGCTCGCGAGTCCAGCTGAGATCAATCCATTCAGAATACCGGACGAGAGCACGTCTCACACTTATCGTTTCTAAAGCTTCTCCCTACAGCAAACAATGTCATCACCGGACATATGTCTAACTATCAAAGATTTCTCTTTCTTATTTTTTCTCTCTTTTTTTTTTCACTCATTCCACAGAATTCTTTCGTCATATTCTGATAATATGGGCTTCGCCTCTTGAGATCCATTCCCGAAACTCAAACTCACATGGGCCTCAGCCCTCGGACTCCTCCCCAAAACTAGCACCAATGTGGGGCTCAACCCTCAGATTACTACCCGAATCTGACACCAATATGGGCCTCAGCTCTATGATTATTACCCGAGTCCGATACTATGCTTTTGTTGTTTCTGAATGGCTTGTCTTTGCAGATTTCTCTTTTCTTCTTCAAAACCTGTGAATACAAAACAAAACAAACACAAAAAAGAATGCCGGATACGTTACGTGTATACAAAAAAGATTCCCGTTGGGTTAGGTCTTCCGCCAATTCCCTTGGTGACTGCTCGGTCTCTTGACGAGTCTCTCTGCTTTCCTAACCCAACGGGAATCTTTGATGGCTTTTAGGACACAAGTGGTTAGCATGATCCGTGTATGCATGAGGTGCATGTCATGTATGCGATGTATGGAATAAATAAGCTTATAAAAGAATTTGCACTAATTGGCCCATTATCATTTTAAAGTGTTCAATCATATTATTGCACGGTGCAAACTTGTCCCAGTTGAAATGGCCCAACAGGTTTACACTTCACGATAACATAACCAAATAACTTCAAATGATAAAAGGCCTATACATAAAATGGCCCATCGACATTTTAGAAGCCTTTGGCCTAACTGTCAAAGGACACGAACTTGTCCCAGTTTAAATGGCCCAACAAGTTCACATCTTTTTACAAAAGGTCCAACTGGATCCAAATAACGATGGTCCAAAACACAAACATAACAAGATAATTCAAGCATAAAGCAATAAGTTCTACAGAGTGGCCCACCAACATTTCAGAAGCTTTGGGTCTAATTGTCATAGGATACGAACTCGTCCCAGTTTAAATGGCCCAACAAGTTCGCATTTCTGAAAAAAAGTCCAACTGCATCCAAATGCGGATGGTCCACAAGCACAAGGAAATAGTTGCAATAGGCAATACAACCCCGGTCTACGCGTGGGTTCGTGGAAGTATAGACAAAGACTCTCGCTGGCGAAGGATTGCCCACAACTAGGTCTCCCCACTCAAGGGTTTGAGCGACCAAGCGAGCACACCTTTTTTATATCCTAAAGTACGTGCCAACAAGTCATAGCGTGTGACTAACTGTCAAATGGATTTCTTGTTGCAGATTCCCCAGAGGGAGGGTGGAGCGAACTCTCTTAAATACCCAAGCCTCTTAGGCTCTTATCACTTGGTGACAGGAATAAACAACAAGTCCTCCAGATTAGTCTGTCACAATAGGCTACGAGTAGATGATTATCTAGGTGCCTTCACAGCTTTTCCTTATAGAAAGGTAGTGAATGAATGAAGACACCAAACCATTACCTAGCCTTAAAATGTCTTTGATCAAACCCTCATTTTACCCACTGTAGACACGGTTAATTAAAGCACAAATCATAATATTACAAGAGATTATTTCGGGGCCGATTCTCTATCCCCAGTGGAGTCGCCAGACTGTGGGAACACAGAAACTGGGCGACGCATGCTGTCCCGGGCTCGCGGCCCAGTTGGGAGTACGGAGTAGCCCGCGGGGGACAAAACCGGGGAATAATAGAGTCGCCATCCGGTGTGAACTGGGACAAAGATTTAAGGCCGCCTCACCCCTCGCCAGGGAAGACCTCAAACCGTTGGGTTCGGAATGGTCCCTTACTTACGCCACTTGTAATAAAATGATTTGTGCAATAATCTAACCAAGCCTAAGCAACATATTTACAATGATAATTTACTCTTAAGTTCGCATGCATAGGTACAAAGCTCATATCTAAGTTTACACATAACACATTTTCATATTTGTATACAACTTATTTGCATATAATCTATGTCTGAATTCATGCATAAAGATAAATTGGCATACAATTTCACATTGGTAGGCACAGAAGCGCAAACAAATAACATTCATACAAGCATGCATTTTAAGGAAAGACACTTAAGCGCATAATAGAAATAGATAACTAAAGAGGTAATACAAATGCATAAGGTAAAAAAAGACAACTATATGCTAAAATAGACATGTCGTGATGTGATGCAGAAAAGATATCTAGAATTGACACGAACACATGCGTGGGCCTTTTTTCCAAGTGGTACGTGGAATTGTATCCCGAGTACAGATCATACTACCGTCCATTCGGAATCGGCTATGAAATTTATGTTCGGGTTTCCATCCTATATACCACAAGAGACGACACATTTTCCGTTTTACTCAAGGGCCACAACATACATCATTCCACAATACATGCATTTACTATCTATTCAAGGGCCACAATCATGCATCAATAAATGACTCTCATGCGATAAAAACGAATAAAACAATTAAAAAGATAGATGGAAATAATAGGAAAAGTACCATCAGGTCTAACCTTTTATGTCGACTTTCGGAATCGCGTTTCACAGCCGTCGGAAGGGCTATCACTCCGCAACTCTTCTGGTTTACTGGATTAACGTCTTAGCTCGCTGTTTTGCTATTTTGGTCGCTGTTTTGTTTTGCTGCTGTTTTCTCTGTATTTTCTGGTCACTATTTTGGTGTATTTGTTCACTGTTTGGGGACGGTTTTGGGGTATTTTAGGGTGCTGATTAGGGGCAGTTCCAGGGACTGGTTTACTCTCTGTTTACTCACTGTTTTGGGGTGATTTGTTCACTGGTTCTGTGTCGGTTTAGGGGCTGGTTTTCCGGCTGTTTATGGCATTTTTGGGACTATTTTTGGTTGTATTTTGGTGCAGTTTACACGGCTGTTGGCTTGCGCTATTTGATGAGCAGGGTGTGTCTTTGTGGTTTGTGATAGTGAGTGAAGACAGAGGGCTAATTTGTTCAGTGGTGTGGCGTCGAGCAGGCTGGTGAAGGAAAAGGGTTTATGAGTGGGCTGATGAAGTGGATTTGTTACGTGAGATGATGAAGGCTAGGGGGCTGTGCGTTAAGGGTGCTGCTGGTGAGGGCAGTGTTTTTAGGCGTTGAAGGGGCAATTACGTGACTGAATGGCTATGTTTGTGAGGGGCTCTTGAGGCGTGAGGTTGGCTGGCAGTTTGTGATGGTTTGTGTGAACTGTGTGCGTAAAGGGGCATGCCTGTTACGTTAGTGGTTGTTGTTTGAAGGGTTTTTGGTGCGCTGTTGAGGGCTTGAAGGCGTAGAGGCTAGGTGGCAGTGTGTGGAGGCGTGAAGGCTATGAGGCTGCTCATCAAGGGTTTATTGTTTATTGTTGGTTTCGGCTGGGTGGGGACGTATGAGTTATTGTGAGGCAGTGATGTGAGTGGGGAAGGTTACGTGTGCGTGGATTGGAGCAGTGAAGGGAAACAGGTGGCGTTGAGGGTGTTGATGCTGAATGAAGGGTTCTTTTGAGTTAAGTATTTGGTGCGTGGCTTTGTTGAGTGATCGTGACTGGTTTATTTGCTTTGTGTTTATTGTTGAATTGAGAGAGATAGGGACGTGAGAGATATGAGTATTAGGGTTTTTTTTTTGTTTGGCCGTGAGAGGGGAGCGATGACTTAGGGTTGATTTTGTGTTATTTTTATAGTGAGAGATTAGGATTAGGGTTTGCATGGATTAAAAAGGAAAGAAATCAATTAAAATTAGGTGTATGATTTGTTTGTTTAGGAATGTTATATATTTGATTGACTTTAATTAGGCATGATATTTGTTTTATTTAGGCATTTAATTTTTTAATTAGGTGAGTAAATATTTTAAATTGGTGAGTGATTTATTAAATTAGGAAGTGATTTATTTTAATTTTGGTAATGATTTATTTAATTTTGGTATTAGATTTATTTAAATTTATTTTATTTTAATTTAATTTAAATTAGAATATAATTTGTGTTGGATTTTAATTGGTTTTAATTGTATTTTATTTTAATTTAAATTAATTTAATTTAATTTGGGACATGCATTTTAAATGTTTTAATTATCTTTGGATTGGGCTTGGTGTAGTTTTGGGCCAAGGCTAAGGGTGTATTTTAATAACGGAGGTCCAACAAGCGAGCCTGAAGCTAAACAAGCGACTAAAATCTAACAAAAAAATACTGATTCCATTCCGACGTCCGTTTCCCGCGGCTCCCGCGACTTAAAAGGTAGTGCCTCCAAATGAGATTCATCATCGGGTCTTACATGCAAAAATGCAGTGCCTACAATCACTCAACCTGTTTGGAGGCTCTTCACGCCTCACATTCTCAGAGCCTCCCCCAGTACGGGGCACATCCATATTAGCCATAGCGGCGGTCAAAGCTTGCAGTTGCTCGGTAACCTTAATGAGACTTGTTTCCAGCTGATCCGTACGGGATACCTCGTTCTCTGATTCGCTCATGTTTGCTAACGCCTTTTTGACGAGTCTTCCCTCTTCCCTAACCCAACGGGTATCTATGGTGTCTTTCAAAACCGCATGTTAGCATGTATGCGTGCGATGCATGGAATACATATAAGTCGGCCTATTATCATTCCAAAGCATTCAACCATACTATTGCACGGTGCAAACTTGTCCCAGTTGAAAAGGCCCAACAGGTTTAGATTTTTGCGATAACATGTCTAAACAACTTCAAATGATAAAAGGCCTAAACATAAAATGGCCCATCGTCATTTTAGAAGCTTTTGGCCCAATTGTCAGAGGACACGAACTCGCCCCAGTTTAAATGGCCCAACAAGTTCATATCTTCTGACAGGAAGTCCAACTGAATCCAAATGATGATGGTCCCGAATACAAGCATAAAGAGGTGTTTTCTATTGGTCCTACAACTACTGTTCACGTGTGGGTTTATAGGGGTATAGACAAAGGCTCCCGCTGGTGAAGGATTGCCCACAACTAGGACTCCCCACCCAAGGGTTCGAGCGACCGAGTGAGCACACCTTTTTTTATACGCTAAGGTACATGCCAACGAGTTATGATGCGTGACTGACTGTCAAATGGATTTCCTATTGTAGATTCCCCAGAGGGAGGGTGGAGCGAACTCTCTTAAATACCAAAGCCTCTTAGGCTCTTATCGCCTTGGTGACAGGAATAAACAACAAGTCCTCCAAATTAGTCCATCACAGTAAGCTTCGAGTAAATGATTATCTAGGTGCCTTCACAGCTTTTCCCTTCAGCTATGGAAATGTAGTGAATGAAGGAAGACACCAAACCATTAACTAGCTCTAATAATGCCTTTGATTAAACCTCTTCTACCCACTGTAGACACGGTTAACTAAAACAAAAATCACGAATATTACAAGACATTATTTCGGGGCTGATTCTCTATCCCCAGTGGAGTCGCCAGACTGTAGGACATAGAAATCGGCGACGCTGTTCCAGGCTCGTGGCCCGGTCGGGAGTACGGAGTAGTCTGCGGGGGACTAAACCGGAGAAATAAAATGGAGTCGCCACCCAGTGTGAACTGGGAAATGATTTAAGGCTGCACTCACCTCTCGCAAGGGAAGACCTCAAACCGTTGGGTTCTGAATGGTCCCTTACTTATGCCACTTGTAATGAACGGATTTATGCGATAATATAATCGAGTCTACGCAACATACATACGCAAGAATAACCTACCTCTTAGTTTGCATACAACCTATATCTAAGTTTGCATGCATAAAAGTAAGTCGAAATAATGGCAAACATACAATCTCATGAACGCATTAAATTGATAAACATGGCGATATAAATAAATAATAATCTAAACGTGGACATAGAAGAAATATAATTAAGTTCCTAATGCGAAAGAAATAACTAAATCATGCATAAAAGTAACATATTATTTCTAATAAACAACGAATAAACACAAGATTAGATGAAATGAAATATGTGCATTTCTCAAGTGGTACGTGAAATTGTATCCCGAGTTCAGACCGCACTACCGTCCATTCAGATTCGGCTACAGAATTTACGTCCGGGTTTCCATCCGATATACCACGAGAGATAGCACAAAATCATTCATCACATGGCTACAACATACATGAATCCACAATATGCATGCGAAGAAATAATAATAAATAACAGAAAAAAGAACAGGAATAAATGAAAAGGGTGCCCTCAGGTCTAACCTCTTAAGTCTCCTCTTGGAAGTGTGTTACGCGATTGTCGGAAAGGTTGGTGCTCCGCAACTTTTCCGATTTACTGGTTCGCTATTTTCCTTCGTTGCCTCGCTGTTTTGGGCTGCTATTTGCTCTGTTTTGCTGCGGTTTTTCTGGTCGTTATTATTGGTTGTTGTTCACGGTATTTGGGTAGTTTCGGGTGACTGTTTGATGTGGTTTTGGAGGTGTTTTTATTGTAGTTTTTTATGGTTATTTGGGGCAGTTTTTGCGGTGGTTTAGGGCAGTTTCTGGGCTATGATGTTCGTTGGTTACTGGGTAGTATTTGGCCTGTGATTTTCGGTGGTTACTGGGCAGTATTTGGGGTGCAGTTTCGGTGAAGGATAGGCAATTTTTGGGTCGCAGTTTCGGTGAAGGATGGATGTATTAGGGAAGTGTTTTCGGTAATGAAGGGAGTTCTCTTTGGTCGTGTGGCTTTTAGGATTATGGAGAGTGGCGTGGAGAGTTTAAAACGACATCAACGTGAAGCAGCTTAGTGGACGTGAAGCAGCTCAGTTGGCGTGAAGGCTGGAAGTTGAAAGGGGCGCATGCATGAGAAGCTATTGCCGTGTGTCTTTTCTTTTGATTTTTGGTCGGTTTGTTTTTGTGTGAGGGCAGTGAGTGCGTGAAGGGTAGAGAGAGAAGAGGCTATGGTTTTTTTATTTGTGGAATTTGAGTGAGGATTCTAGGTGTTTGTGTCGTGAGGATGCTAACTAGGGGTCTAAGGGTTTGGTTTGGGTGTCTTTTTATAGGATAGGGTTGAAGTTGTCCTTGTACGGGTAGGGAAAGTATCATGCAATTATGGGGGATATCTCATAATTAGTGTATTACAAGGAAAAGATCTATTAAATTAGAAAGATGATTTGTGAGATTTGATTTGATTTTATTTAGTTTAGGCATGTGATTTAATTTAATTAAGAAGGTGATTTATGGGATTTGATTTGATTTTATTAGTTTAGGCATGTGATTTAATTTAATTAGGAAGGTGATTTATGGGATTTGATTTGATTTTATTTAATTTAGGAATGAGATTTGATTGGATTTTAACATGTATTTAATGTGTTTGAATATTTTTGGATGTGATTTAATGGGCTTGGAGGCTTATGGGTGTGTAGGATGGCTAGTTGGTGGGCTTGGGTGTGTGGTTTAGTGTAGGTTGCGGGGTTTTTAGGCCAATGATGAATTTTAAAACATAGATCCAACGAAAGAACCCGATGCTAAGCAAACGAATTAAATCCAACAAGGTATTGATTTCCCTTCCGACGTCCATTTCCTGCGACTTCCGCAACTCAAAGGGTAGTGCCTCATACGAGACTCATCATCGGGACTTATATGTAAAAATGCAGTGCCTACATGTATCTTATGGGTGTCAATGAGGTATTGGATCTCATGTCTAAGGCGGGTGCAGTTGTCGGTTTTGTGGCCTTTTTACTGATGGTAGTGACAATATAGGTTTAGGTTGAGGTGGGGTGGGGTGGCACATGGCTTGGAAGTGGTCTAGGTTATAAAGGTTTTAGGAGTCATTGCCTCTTCAGCTTTTCAAACACCTTTGACAAAGGTCTACTAAAATTGGAGAATCGCATGTTTCTGATGGCGTCGACCTCAGCAGGAGCGGGCTTGGTCCCTGAAGGCCCCCCAATGGTCTTTCTATTCTGGCCATAAAACTTTCGGTTATCGGCTTCTTCTTCCTCGATATCCATGATATTTTCTCTCAACTGTTGAAAGTCAATAATCATGGAGGTCATCCTCCTCAGCTTGTTATAAATAGAGGGCTTGGTGCCCTTAATGATCATCTTAATTTGGTCCTTCTCCGAGGGCCGTGTCTGTATCTTCAAGAGCTGGCTTCTCCAACGATCCACATAATCTGTGAAGGTCTCTTCTGGCTTCTGTTTGGTGTTTTCTAGGTCACGGAGCGACAAGTTTATCTCCATGTCCATGACATATTGGTTCAGAAAGGCCTTTGCCAATGCCCTCCAGTCATCCCTTATCTTTTTCTCCAGACCATGATACCATACTACGGGCGCCCCTTCCAGTGACATCCCGAACATCTTTTGCATCTGACGCTTCGACAAACCCATTGAGCTCATCACTAAAACATATTGTCGGAGATGGACCCTAGGATCTCCGTTCCCATTGAACTTGGCCATGTCAAGCTCTTAAACTGGGGAGGAAGTTGTTCTTCGAAAGTCATCGCATCATAGTCTAATAAATCTTCATGTTTCCCCTCATCTTGCGGGTAAATGACTCTACTTGTTCTCTGAGTTTCTATAACTTTGCCTGAGGCCCGGCTATCCTTCATGCGGCATATTCAGCCATGGCATCATCAAAAACAGGGATTTCTTCGCTCACACTATTCGGGGGATCCTCACGCCTTCCATTCTCATTGTTTTATGTTCCCACTGTGCGGGGTATTGTCAGACTGGCCATAGCGTTGGTCAAATCTTGTATTTGCTCGGTAATTTTAATAATGTTGGTCTCCAATTGATCCATGTGGGAATCTTCGCTACCTGATGCATCCATGATTGCTAACCTCTTCTTGACAAGTCTCCCTTCTTCTCTAACCCAACAGATATCTATGATGGCTTTTAAGACAAAGGGTCAGCATGATGCGTGTATGCATGAGATGCATATGGTTATAAAAGCAGCATATATCCTTCCGACCTTATTCCTCCCACACACGTGGTAAGTCCATTTCTGCCCTAGGTATGGCTCATTTTATACACCAATGTGGGGTACATAAAATCGTTCTCTCCTACGCTACAGGGGTGAACCTTGGCTACCTCAGTCCTTTTTCATCAGTAAAAGACAAGGCCGCCCATTTACAAAATTGACTAAGCCTATTATGGGGATCGTGCCATTGTCTAGAAATGATGAATTGGGCACGCGGTAATCACGGTTGTGACGGGAATGAACTTGGAGATATCCAAAAGTATACAAATATGTCGTAATAATGAGTACCCTTCCTGGATGAAAGCCAGTGCGGATATCAGACTCATATGTCTGGCATATTCAGATCATGTTTGGACCTTCTAAGCCCATTAAGGTTTTCATACAAGTTGGTCTGTTATCATTTTAAAGCGTTCAATCAGACTATCGCGAGGTGTAAACTTGTCCCAGTTGAAAAGGTCCAACAGGTTTACACTTTTGCGATAAGGTGGCTAAACAACTTCAAATGATAGGGGCCCAAACACAAGGTGGCCCTGTTGGACAATTATGACCCATAGCGTCACTATTTGTACAGATCATGATGTTGTTGTACAAATTAACTATGTGACAAAGGAAGTTGCACTCTTATCGTTTGTGATTAGATCACATAGATGTATAAATGATGAGAGGTCCCTATGATTTGTTCATGGACGGAGAATGATATGAGACAGTATCAGTCCATGTAGGATAAATCATTAAATATCACTAGTCAGAGTATTATCGAGATTGGACATCGATAAATATGTAAAAGACTAGTATTACACTTGTGCGCGTTTGTGAGGGCACAACCACATAGTTCTCATATATTTGGGTATAAGATACTCATGCAAGTGTAGTATGAGGTTATGTTTCACCGATGGTACGGGAAACAGCTTCGCTCTGGATAGACCCCCTCGAAATCCCATTGGTAGTATGACTATGTGTCTATGGGAGTCCGACATAAGGGTAAGTGTATTTGGTCTTAACCTGAGACTTGCACCGCTAATACTTACGACAATCAATATACTTTGGTTGCGGTCGTCCAGGGCTTTAACAGGTTCTGTGTACGCCAATGCTGGGTATATTGAGAATCGTAGTGTATTGGGTGTGATGTCAAGACGGAAATATCACTCCAGTCATAGTGGAGATGATGTCACGTAGGATACGGGACTTGTGCTCTTATATGCTGCAGCTATCGGGATATTATGACTAGGTCATGTATATCCGATTATAGAGACTAGTTACCAGACATCCGACATGTGCTTCGTACGGGGCAGACACAATTCCAGCCCCAGGCCTAGCACGTGACCATCCGATACTGGACCGATATGCATGATACGATGTATACTACGCCTGATATAGATCATATATTCCTGTAAGGATATTTCCGGAGAATTGGGTAGGCATGGCACTTTCCTAGAAGCCAACATTGTCTTGTGAATCAGTAAAACGTAGTACGAGGTACTTATATGTTCGGATAGTCCGACGACCGTATTTACTGCCAACATATCCGGAGATCTCATGGGTCGCTCCCCGAGGTTCACCGATGACGTATGACTCACACTTTAATTAATCTGGGATTAATTAGAAGAGAGAGAGAGAGAATTAATCTGGGATTAATTCGATGAGAGAGAAAATTAATCTGGGATTAATTACGGAGATATTTTATCTGGGATAAAATATCGTTTAAGGAGAGAGAACGATTAATTTAGAATTAATCGGTAAAATTAATATATTCGATATATTAATCGAAATTAGATTTCGATGCGAAATTAAAATTGGATTTTAATTCGGGCGAACGAATTAATTTAGAATTAATTCGTTAGCGATGTGAATAGTGATTTTGCTAGGCGTAATCATTTAATTACGACGCGATGGAAAATTCATTAATTCAAAATTAGCGAACCCGAGCTCGAAAATGGTTGCGAGCGCATTCACATTTCGAATTCGAATGCGGCACGCAAGTCACATCAAGCGTCAAATCGCTAGTCGCATCAATTGTCAAATCACTTGTCACTTTGAGTGATGTGACATGACATGTTGTTACTTTGATAAAGTGACTTGATATGAATAGTAAAAGTGATGGGTAAAAGGTGAAAAGCATTGATTGTCTTTTGCTTTTGACTTTTTGGAATTTGGAAAAGTTTGGTATATATATTTTATTTGTTTTTGGAAAATAAATAAATAATATATATACAATTTTTCTCTCCCTCCCTTTATCACATTCGGTCTTCTCTCTCCTATAAGCAAGGGTTTACGTTTTGGAAACCCACTCTCCTCTTCTCTCTTGTTCACGGCTTCAAGCCATTTTCTTCATTTCTTCTTCTCCAATATAGGCTTGGACGTGAGAAGCATGAAGGAAAGAAAGAGCTAGCACACTTATGAGTTGTTACAAAGGTGATAGGGTAGTGAACTTTTGTGCATGGAATCCATTTTGAAGCTTGAAGCTTGGAGCTTCAATGGTGGTCTTCCATGGCCGAATCTGGAAGACAAATGGAGCATCAAAACCGAGCCACCCTCTCCTCTTGGAAGCCTTGGCCGAATGTTTCATGACAAGGAGGAGAAAGATTTTATTTGGTGCATCAAATCCAATCATTGTGAGTATATGTTTCCGCCATTATTCCTATGATTGTATTTACACTTGTTTCATGCTTGATTTATGATCTTGGGAAGCTTAGAGCAAACCAACAATGGTATCAGAGCCTTTGAAAGCATGAAATTGATTTTAGGGTTAAAATTGGGCAAAACGAATTTGGGCATGATTTGATGAAATTGGATGAATTAGTATGCTTAAATGTTATTGAATTATTGATTGATTGGATCAATTTGAAGAAATTGTGTTTGGAACAAATTTCCCCAATTTTTTGTCTTGGCCAAAATTGACAAATTTGGGTAAACTTGATTTTGAGCATGTTTAATGAAAATGGATGATTTAGAATGCTTAAAGCATGTTTAATTGAGGATTGATTGGATCAATTGTTGAAAATTAGTTTGGAACAATTTTCCCCAATTGCTTATGTTGGCCGAATACATATAGCCATATTGTCTTGGAATTTTTTGATTTTTGAACATTGGATGTGTTGGAAATCATTCGGGAATATGATTTAATGTCGATTGTGGAATTAATTGGATTGAATTCGAATCGGACGTAAAATCCCCAAATTGCCGAGAGCATTAGAGCATGTAATTGGGTTTGATTTTTGTTAAATTGTGTTGGACATGGTTTAATAATGATAAGCATGATTAATTATGCTAATTTGATGTTTTGGAAATATTGATTTGGGTAATTAATTGTGTTATACACTTTAGGCAATTAAATTATAAAATTGGATTTTGTAATTTAATTAAAATGGGCCTTAAAATTGGATTTGGGCTTTTATAGTTGTTATTGGGTTTATTGGACTTTGTTGTACAAAGTTGGTTTAGGTCAAAATTGGTTGGATCCAATTAGGCCCAAAACCGCTTCCATAAAGCCCAAATGCGACTTAATGGACCTTTAAAGTTTAATTGGGCCTAATGGGCCAAAATTGATTTATGGGCTTATGGGGTAACTCCCGGATTGGACTTTGGTTATTCGGTTTGACCCGAGTTGACCAAAAGTCCACGCCTTAAGAAATTAATTAAAAGCCCATTGGACTTTAATTAAATTGACGTTGGACGTTAATCAGGCTTTGAGACCCGAAACGATTAAATTTGGAATTTAAGTCGTAAAATGTTTATTAATAAAGTGTAATATTCAATTTAGAATTGAATAGTGAATTAGTATTAAATACATGTTAAATTGGATTTAATGTTGTAGTTTAATTTAATTCAAGAATTCGTACTTTGAGTACTTGTTCGCAAAACGAGTTTGACTCGTGCAAAATCAAATCATTGTTTGAACATTGGATGATCACTAATTATCAGATTAATTAATTTGATTAGATTGATTGATAACATGTTTGAGTGAATACATGGTTGTGATGCATGAATAATGTATATCGGATGGATATTAGTCGGGTGGGGGCAATTTTGGAAATTGTTGTAATAAATTTGATTTATTAAATTGGACCTGCGTGTCCAGCCTTATCACCTCTATACTCTTTGTATTCTCTTCTCACCTATTCCCCTCAATGTAAATGAGGTTTCTTTAGAAGTGTAGTGTAACGGGTAGAAGTAATACAAGTGCTAGCTTGAGAGAAAAAAGGGAGAGATTTGATCTAGGATCAATGTATAAAGTATCCATCTGCATATCATTATTATTTATTTTATCATATGCGATTTATTATGTGTTTAGAATGCATGTTTAAGGGTGTATGATGATGAGACCTAATCAAAGATAATAAATTGTTTGCCAATTTGCACGCGAAAAACCCTCATCAAATATCATGCGCTTTTCCTTCCATTGAGTGATTCTTACTCAAGATCCGAGACTGACATTGGGTTGTTGGCCAAAGTCAAGCCCTTTGTCCGTCGAAGATGTGTTTGAATCACGAGAGCTTTGTTCCATATCGGTGTCTTGTCCAAGTTGTGGTTTGTTGGCCAAAGTCAAGACCACTTCTTATCACTCGACATTGATTACGAAGCTTTTCATGGTCAATGGGTCGCGCTTGACTGAGATCACTAGGTTTGTTGTGCCAAAGCCAAGGCTTAGTTGATTCAGAGGAAAAAGGTTAGGGTGCATATTGGATATGTAAGCATATATAAGATATATGTTTCGGACTTGGATGTCCACCTACCGGATCTAGGAATTGGATTGGATCCAATTGATCTTAGAGATCTACCTAGTTAATTATCATACAATTTGTTGCCCAAAGTCAAGATTCTGTGATATTTAACGGGATCCTAGCCCACTAGGAAACACGGTTTCCCGAGTACTCGACAGAGGGTTAGAGGCTCGCCGAAAAATAGTGGGAGGCAAGAATTGAATTTGCAATATTCGTTCAATTACTCGCCATACGCGCTCATACAAATATCATTCGTCAATATAAATTAAATTTTAGTTGGACTAATATTTAAATTGTTGTTTTAATAAACAGTTGGACTGTATTATAGTTGATTATATAATTGGATTATAGTAATCAATATATTTGAATTAATTAATTTCGATTTACAGTTGATTTTATAATTGGATTATAGTAATCAATGTAATTGAGGTTAATTAATTTAAATTATATTTGATTGTATAGTTGGACTATAATAATCATTATGATAAATAGTACCACAAATCGTTGATTAAATAGTTGGACTATTAGAATCAAGATTAAATTGAAAGATTGGACATTTAAATATAATCTTGGATTAAAATATTTAAATGGTTTAATTTTCAAATTGGGAATTAAATTTCAGGATGGTCCTGGAAATAAATAATAAGTTACTTTATTTGATAAAATAACCTATTATGCCTAAGCCCGGAATTAAGCAAATAGTATAGCATAATCTTTGGAAGATTTATGTGATGATGACTTTAGTGCTTAATCTGATATACTTGTCATAAATCTATGTTTAGATTAAAGAAGTATTAAAATTGCAATTAATAACTCTTGGAGGGTTAATGACAAATCTCAAGGAGATAAAGTCAAACTTTGCAATTAGGCAAGTAGCGCAAGGCGCACTTTACTTCGATATTTTAGAAACCCAAGGCTTGGCCAAAGGCTTCTGAAATATTGAAAAGGGTAAAGACAAAATCATTATAATCTTCTGGGAAGATAAATGACATATCTCAAAGTGACTGCCGTTTGGATGTGGCAGACATGAAGGAATTAAAAAAAGGGCAAGGCTTTGACTTTAAATATATTTGTCAAAATTATGTCCATTACTAGTATTGAAATTGGATTTTAAATACTTAGTGTGGTACATAAAATATATGTATTGATGTTCAGAATCTGCTGTGAGTAGGATACTGACTTCAAGCTCAGATTCATCTGCGAATCGGAAACGGGATGAAAGTCGCTGTTTCGACCGTAGATACCTAAGTTTAGGAACTACCTTTCGGGTGTGTACCTATATTAGGAAACTGTTATAAAGTAACTAGTTTGACTAGGAACATTATCTCTATATCAGTGTTTAATCCGTTGCGGATAAACCTTTATATTCTAGAACACTAAAGTATTTCATTATATAAAGATGACATTGAGATAAACACATTAGATGTGAATAACAGTATTTATATTTTGAATATAAATAAAATCTTGAACATAAATATGACAAACTAATAGCTCATACTGATTTGATCAAAAGAGACTTATTTGTAGCATTATTGTCTGGGACACAATTAAACAAGAGTCGTATATCCACACTTTTGAAGAGTGGGTACTAGGACTGATTTGACTATTCAATAAAGTCTACGAATCTAGTTTATTAGGTAAAGTACCTAAAACACTATTTACTTGGTAATAGTGAAAGTGCCATCGATCTGTTAGCCCTATTCATAGTGAAGTAAGTGGGCCCATATCTAGCAAGGCTAGAAATGGATATGAATGTTTCGTGACCTAACGGATGTGGCATCACGTTATGGTTATGTGTTTCTTTTGAAGAACACAAATCGTAAACTTTTAGAGTTTCGACACAAAATAGACAAACAGATCGGCTAAAGTATTAAACCATCACGGTAAGACCGTAATGGAAAATACTTAAGCAATAAGTTTCATATATACTTAAAAGAGTATAGTATTCTTTCAAATGAGGACTCCTCCCGGAACACGTCAATTGACGGTGTGTCCGAACGGAGAAATCGAATTTTGTTGGACATGATAAGGTTTATCGTGAGTCGCTCTGAGCTACCATTTCTTTCAACGGATAAGCATTAACAGTGCAATACTTATTTTGAATAAGGTTCCATATAAATCTCTTTGACAGATTTCATATTAGATATGAACCGGAAAGAAACCGGGTTTCTCATTCCTGAAAAATTTGGGTATGATGGGCATATGTTTGGATAATACCAAACTAAAACCCAAATTGGATAAGTGCCAATTGTAAGGTTATCCTAGGAATACCAAAGTATAGTACTTATACAAATCATTAAGAGAACAATATGATTGTTGCTCACCATGCGGTTTTCCTAAGGGGAATACCGATAAGCAGTGGTAAGTGGGAGGATAGTAAAACTCGATGAAAATCGGAGTAATACTGTTCAAGGCACATATTCCTTAAATGGAACATAAATAGTTCATCAATGATGAAACTATACCATTACTCTTCGAATACACAAGAACTACGTAGGTCGGATAGAGTCAGAAAAACCTGGGGTATGGGTTTCTGATCTCACCTCATAAAGATGTCTATCTTATTGAGGAATACCAACTGAATACGTATGAGGAAGTGATACAAGGTATCAACTCCCTAATTATGGCAAAGTGCCATGAATCCGAATTGGATTCCATGTATATCAACTATGTTTGGATACTAGTTGATGTACCGCAAGGCATTGTGCCTATTAGTACTATAAGTCTTCAAGGAAGACATACATGGAAGGTAACATACCAACGTGTAAAGCTAGGCTTTTAGCGGAAAGGTATCGTTATCAACATTGTGTTGATTGCAATTCAACCTTTTAACTGTTGCAACGGTAAATCCATTTGGATAATGCTTGTTATTCGATCCATGATTGGATTGAAGCAAGCATTAGGTTCTTGGAATTATCGTTTTGATGAAATCATAATGGTTTATGATTTAATTCAAAACGAAAATGATTCTTGTGTAAATAAGAGGGTTAGTGGGAGCGCACTGACAGTGGATGTCCTATAAAATAATGATAATATGTCATTTCTTGGAAATGATATTCCCATAAAATAAATATCGGCGAAAGCTTGGCTTTCGAATTACTCTCCGTGGAACCGTACATTGAAAAATGTACGCGATCTGGTGTCTCATACGCTTTGAGCATATGGATTCACAAACAGGCCAATCCGAGTGATAGTCACTGGATTGATGTTAAGAACATCTGTTAGTATCTTAGAGAACTAAGGATGGTGTCTTAGCATATGTGACAAAGGAGAACTTGAAGTGACTGGGATCACTGTTGCAAGTTTCCTAACCGATAAAACGACTATAAGTCACAAAACGGTACTATACAGTTTGAATAACGGTACAATGAGTTGGAAATCTTCCAGCAAGATACTGTTACCATATAAACAACAAATGCGGATTAATTGTTGCAGCTGAGGCAGCAATAGAAGCCATTTGGGTCAATAACAAATCTAATTAGATTAGATATAGTTCTGTTAGCAGCTGAGCTAGGCTTCAGCACATGCTAAAGAATTAATGGTCTCATCAACGATCCAGATATATACTTCGATATTCATCTGATTCGTTCGGATCATACATCGTGGCGATGTGATGATCGTATAAATCACGTCAAATGATAATCATGAAAATCCGCTGACGAAAACCTTTCCTCATTAATTTGAGCCAACCGTACATAGTTCGGGTGTTAGGCACTCGAGTGACTGGCTATAGGCCAAGTGGGAGATTGTTGGACAATTATGACCCATAGCGTCACTATTTGTACAGATCATGATGTTGTTGTACAAATTAACTATGTGACAAAGGAAGTTGCACTCTTATCGTTTGTGATTGGATCACCTAGATGTATAAATGATGAGAGGTCCCTATGATTTGTTCCTGGACGGAGAATGATATGAGACAGTATCAGTCCACGTAGGATAAATCATTAAATATCCCTAGTCAGAGTATTATCGAGATTGGACATCGATAAATACGTAAAAGACTAGTATTACACTTGTGCGCGTTTGTGAGGGCACAACGGCATAGTTCTCATATATTTGGGTATAAGATACTCATGCAAGTGTAGTATGAGGTTGTGTTTCACCGATGGTACGGGAAACAGCTTCGCTCTGGATAGACCCCCTCGGTATCCCATTGGTAGTATGACTATGTGTCTATGGGAGTACGACATCATGGTAGGTGTATTTGGTCTTAACCTGAGACTTGCACCGCTAATACTTACGACAATCAATATTTTTGGTTGCGGTCGTCCAGGGCTTTAACAGGTTCTGCGTACGCCAATGCTGGGTATATTGAGAATCGTAGAGTATTGGGTGTGAAGTCAAGACGTAAGTATCACTCCAGTCATAGTGGAGATGATGTCACGTAGGATACGGGACTTGTGCTCTTATATGCTGCAGCTATCGGGATATTATGACTAGGTCATGTATATCCAATTATAGAGACTAGTTACCAGACATCCGATATGTGCTTCGTACGGGGCAGACACAGTTCCAGCCCCAGGCCTAGCACATGACCATCCGATACTGGACCGATATGCACGATACGATGTATACTACGCCTGATATAGATCATATATTCCTGTAAGGATATTTCTGGAGAATTGGGTAGGCATGGCGCTTTGCTAGAAGCCAACATTGTCTTGTGAATCGGTAAAATGTAGTACGAGGTACTTACATGTTCGGATAGTCCGACGACCGTATTTACTGCCAACATATCCGGAGATCTCATGGGTCGCTCCTGACGATTCACCGATGACGTATGACTCGCTCTTTAATTAATCTGGGATTAATTAGAAGAGAGAGAGAGAGAATTAATCTGGGATTAATTCGATGAGAGAGAAAATTAATCTGGGATTAATTACGGAGATATTTTATCTGGGATAAAATATCATTTAAAGAGAGAGAACGATTAATTTAGAATTAATCTGTAAAATTAATATATTCGATATATTAATCGAAATTAGATTTCGACGCGAAATTAAAATTTGTTTTTCAATTCGGGCGAACGAATTAATTTAGAATTAATTCGTTAGCGATGTGAATAGTGATTTCGCTAGGCGTAATCATTTAATTACGACGCGACGGAAAATTCATTAATTCAGAATTAGCGAACCCGAGCCCGAGAATGGTTGCGAGCGCATTCACATTTCGAATTCGAATGCGGCACGCAAGTCACATCAAGCGTCAAATCGCTAGTCACATCAATTGTCAAATCACTTGTCACTTTGAGTGATGTGACATGACATGTTGTTACTTTGATAAAGTGACTTGATGTGAATAGTAAAAGTGATGGGTAAAAGGTGAAAAGCATTGATTGTCTTTTGCTTTTGACTTTTTGGAATTTGGAAAAGTTTGGTATATATATTTTATTTGTTTTTGGAAAATAAATAAATAATATATATTACAATTTTTCTCTCCCTCCCTTTATCACATTCAGTCTTCTCTCTCCTATAAGCAAGGGTTTACGTTTTTGAAACCCACTCTCCTCTTCTCTCTTGTTCACGGCTTCAAGCCATTTTCTTCATTTCTTCTTCTCCAATATAGGCTTGGACGTGAGAAGCATGAAGGAAAGAAAGAGCTAGCACACTTATGAGTTGTTACAAAGGTGATAGGGTAGTGAACTTGTGTGCATGGAATCCATTTTGAAGCTTGAAGCTTGGAGCTTCAATGATGGTCTTCCATGGCCGAATCTTGAAGACAAATGGAGCATCAAAACCGAGCCACCCTCTCCTCTTGGAAGCCTTGGCCGAATGTTTCATGACAAGGAGGAGGAAGATTTTATTTGGTGCATCAAATCCAATCATTGTGAGTATATGTTTCCGCCATTATTCCTATGATTGTATTTACACTTGTTTCATGCTTGATTTATGATCTTGGGAAGCTTAGAGCAAACCAACAGGCCCATCGTCATTTTGAAAACATTTGGCTCAATCATCATAAGATACAAACTCGTCCCAGTTTAAGTGGCCCAAAAAGTTCATATCTATGACGAGAAGCCCAAATGGATCCAAATGATAATGGTCCCAAACACAAGCATGTGGGTAGCTTCTATAGGACATATAACTATGGTTCGTATGTGGGCTTACTAGGTTATGGATAAAGGCTCTCATCGGCGAAGGGTTGCCCACAACTAGGTCACCCCACTCAAGGGTTCGAGTGACCAAGTGAGCGCGCCTTTTTTATACTCTAGGGTACGTGCCAACGAGTGATGGTTATCATCACATAACGATCTGCCGCCTTGAGTGAAAGCGACTTCACGATACATGACGCCATCGGGGTAAGAAGGGTATGCAAAATATATGAGACTTGGGTAACCAAAGCCAAAGCCACGGACACTACAAGGCATTGTTTCGGGGCGATTCTCTATCCCCAGTGAAGTCGCCATCTGTGGGAGCGAAGTGGGTTTTACCGAAATGCCTATGATGCTCGGCGACCACGACACTGTTGGGCTCACAACCCGTAAAGAGTACGAAGTAGCCCACGGGGGACTAAACCAGAGAATAAAGAAGTCGCTACCCAGTGTGAACTGGGAAAGATTTAAGGCCATACTCACCCCTCACAAGGGAAAACCTCAAACCGTTGGGTTCGGAATGGTTCCTTACTTATGCCAGTATAATGGATGGGTTCACACAATGGTATAGCCAAGTCTTATGCAATTCATGCAAGGTAATTCAAATAAACACAAATTTGTACACTCATAAATATTAATAATCACAATAACATAGTTCCAAAAGCATATTAAATTAAGAAATAAGAAATGCGATAACGAAAATCATAATAAATAATTAAAAGCATGAAAGCGTCAATAAATAAATGGCAAACAAAAAAGGGGGTTAATCACGAATATTTGAGTATTTCCTGAGTGCCACGTGGAGTTGTATCTTAAGTACAGACCGCACTACCATCCATTCGGATTCGGCTACGGAATTTATGTCTGGGTTTCCATCCGATATACCAAAAGAGATAATAACAAACATAATCATCAATGCAATGTAAGCGGACATAAAAAAAATATAACCATGCATATGCGGATAATTCCCAGTATGAACAAATAAAATAAAGGCGAAATAATAAAGTAATGATAAATAGACAAAAAGATAATCAAAATAAATGTGAAATAATAAAATAACGATGAAAGTGAATAAATAAATAAAAAGGTAAATAAAGAAATGCCGAAGAAAGAAGAATGTGATCAGAAATTTGGCCGTCTTTGATGTAGGACTTTGCATATCCGGCTGGACGTATTTCACATCCAGCCAGGCATGCAGCTCCAGAACTATAAAAATAAATGTGTTAAGGGTGCCCTCAGGTCTTACCTTTTAGGTTGCTTTCTCGGAAGTGCGTATGCCGTCGCCGGAAGGATTGAAGCTTGGTTTCAAGGTTTGCTATTTCTAGTTCACTGTTTACTGTTTCTGGTTCACTGTTTGCTGTTTCTGGTTCGCTGTTTGCTGTTTCTACTCACTGTTTTCTGGTTGTTTTTTTGTGTTAGGTTTCTTTACTATTTTCTGGGTGGTTTTTCTAGTTGTTTCTTAGGTTGTTGTTTTCACGGTTTTGGTGGCTGTTTTGGTCTTGGTTTTTTGGGTGATTTGTTGGCTGCTGTTTTGGTTCTTTGGTTGTTTTCTTTGGCTGCTATTTCAGTTGTCTGGGTTATTTCTTGGCTGTTTTGATCTCTTTTTTTTGGGTGATTTTTTGGCTGCTGTTTAGGTTCTTTGATTGTTTTCTTTGGCTACTATTTCGGTTGTCTGGGGTGATTTATTGGCTGTTTTGGTCTCGGTTTTTTGGGTGATTTGTTGGCTGTTGTTTCGATTCTTTGGTTGTTTTCTTTGGCTGCTATTTTGGTTGTCTAGGGTGATTTGTTGGCTGCTTTTCGGTGGCTTTGGGGTTGGTTGTTTTGTAGTTCTTTTTCAGGTGGCTTTGGGTTAGTTGTTTTGTGGTTGTTTTTAGGTGGCTTTGGGTTGGTTATTTTGTGGTTGTTTTTCGGTGGCTTTGGGGTTTTGGTTCTTGTTGTTTCAGTGATAAGAAGAAAGAAGGAGCTTATTAGGGTTGTCGTCCAAGTCCCTTTTGATGAAGAAAATTGTCCATTTTATAATGTTTTGAAAAGATCTCCAAATAGGGAAATAAATCACATTTATTTGGGGAATATCTTACCAAAATTATTTTTGGAATACAATCTCATAAATTTGGTGATGGAGATCTCAAATCTTGTTAATTGGTAAAGATGTGATTTCAAATCTTGTTAAATTGGAAAACGGTTTGAGGGGATTTTAGCATGTGGATTGCATGGGTTTTCTTTTCTTTTTTTTTGGCGTGCATAGTGTCTTTTTGGGCTTCATGGGCCGATTCATTGGTTGCAGGGTGGATTAGCTGAGTGGGTTGCAGGGGCCGATTCATGGGTTGTAGGGGTTTTAGGCCGAGGCTAAGGTATGAAGCAGAAACTGACTAAGCGAATCTGAGGCTGGCTAATGAGTCTGAATCCGTTGAGGTGCTAGTTTTGGAGGTTTTCTTTCCTTCCGGCATCCATTTTTCGCAACTTCCGTAACTTTTCAGGTAGTGCATCCATACGAGGCTCATCATCGGGCTCATGCAAAAATGCAGTGTCTACAATGACCTAGCCGAGAAATCTCACACTTGGACTGGACCCAATGCCACAGATAGCACTGATAGGACACGTTCCACTCCCTCTAGCAGGGGCATACACCACTTTTGGGAAGATGATAGTTCTTAGAACACAGGTTGAGCTATACATGCGGTAGCCCAGTTAGAACCCCAAGGGGTATATTTTATGTGTAAGGGGATTGACCATCCGGCCCAAGAGTGTCCTTTATACGGTGAGATGTGGGAAACATATGAGGAACAATGCAATACCTTAGGATTTTCAAAAAGCCATATACACCTTATTCTGACACCTATAATCCTGGTTGGAGGAACCACCCAAATTTCAGTTTGAAACATTAGTCTCATCAGACTAGTCAGACACCACAACCTAAAGGTTACAGTGCCCCACAGTATCACACACTACCATTCCTAGAAATTCTTTAAAGGACATTGTGCATGAATATATAGAGCCCCAGAGTAGAAATAATCAAAGGTTTGAGTCATTGAAAGCTCAGGTAGTTGAAGAAACTGAGGAGATTAAGAGTCAAGTCTCTAAATTGACTAATGTTTTAAGTGTGCAGGAATCGAGAAAATTCCCATCTTAGACACAACCAAATCCACAAGGGCAACACATGGCACAGGCTGATCATGAGGCATCCAATGTAAAAGGTGTTAATGCAATAATCACTAAGAGTGGTAAGGAGATAGTGATGCAGGACACCTCCAACATTATAGGTGACCCCAAAGATAGTAGTACAAATACTCCTCAGGAAGAACAAGTGCCACATATCCCAGTTAGAGTACCTTTCCCTCAAGCTCTTAAGCCCACTGCGAGAGCTACAGATCCAAATAGTGAGATCCTAGAACATCTAAAGCAAGTAAAGATTAACCTTCCTCTGTTACATGTGATCAAACAGGTTCCCACATATGCGAAGGTTTTAAAGGATCTATGCACCATAAAGACCTCAGAAACTTAGTTTAGTAGTGTTTTATGCGCATAAGGACTCTAGGACTTCCCTATATAAACCCAAGTTTGTCTAAGACCCTAAAGGAGGAGAAAAACAGAGAGAAAACACACAACAATGAGTTGAAGTCACATATTTGAGAGAGACGAATGATGAAGCTTCATGCCAGACATGATGTTCCTCCGATCTATCAAGGCTATGTCTCTTTTATATATGGAGAACTAATCTCCTAGGCAAAGCTAAGGATGAACTCTTGTAATTAAGTTCTTATGTTCATGTTTTTGATTCATGAATGTTCGTCAATGTTTAATATAATTGATATATTGCTGTTCTTTATTATCTTTTGATTATGAATCCAGAGATTGTGTTTTACCAACTTGCATATAGGAATAGTCATGCTTCTTCTATATGTGATTGGGGAACCCAGTTGTGACTGGTAATTTTGTTTTATGAGTTGATCTTCTGCTGCAATATTGCCTGAGGGTATATTGTCGACGTTAGATAGGTTATAGCGATAATATTGTATGTTATTAGCATAGAGAAAACAACTATAAATTCTCGATGATGGACCTCAAGCAAAATCCAGCGTCTACAATGACCACAGTACTCCTGGGAGTTCATTTTATCATGCTCATTTCGCCTTCTCCAATCTTTTCTTCAATGTGTTCATAATTATTTTGTTTGAAGACTCGGCCTGACCATTGGCTTGTGTTAAACATTGGGTTAAGAAGCTAAGTTTGATACCTTAATTCTTATAAAAGTCTTGGAAGCGGTGGCTGATGAATTGAGAACCATTATCGGTCACAATCTCATTTGGTAACCCGAATCGACATATGATGTTCTTCCAAATGAAGGCTTGTATTTCTAGATCTCGTATCTTGGCTAAAGCTTCAGCTTTAATCCATTTGGAGTAGTAGTCTGTGAGGGCAAGCATGTAAACTCACTAGCCTGGGGCAGTTGGGAGTTTACCTATGATATTCATCCATCGTTTCATGAATGGAAAAGGAGAAAGAATGGGGTTGAGTATTTCTGAAGTAATTTGTGATATCGGGGCAAACCTTTGACACTTCTCACACTTTCAGGTGAAATATGCAGCGTCGACTCGCATTGTGGGCCAATAGTACCCTATTGTGTGGGCTCGGCATGCAAGGCTCATTCCCCCTGAGTGATTTTCACATTCTCCTTCATGAAACTTTGCCAATACGTATTGGGCTTCCTCAAGGTGAGGCACTTGAGATAGGCCCATAGAAAGACCTCTTTAGGAGCTGGCCATCATAGAAAGTGAACCTTGGAGTTTGGCGTTGAATATTTTGAGCCTCGGTTTTTTCATATGGGAGTATGCCTTCTTGCAAGTATTTCACTAATGGAGTTATCCATGAGACGGTTAGAGTGATTAAGGTGACAACCTTAGCTTCCTCCTTCCAGATGGCTAGCCATTGCAAGTATACCACTAGAATAGATTGAGGTTTGTCCCATTGCATTGTCGAACCGAGGGTGGCCAAAGCATCTGCATGAGTATTTTCAGTCCTAGGAACTTGTGATATTGTGATTTCCTCGAAATTCGAATGAAGTTATTTCACCTTCTATAAGTAGGAGGCCATTTATGAGTCTCGTACTTGACATGACCCTTGGAGTTGGTTGACAATGAGCTGGGAGTCTGACTTAACTTCTATCTTTTTGGATTTTAAGTCTTTGGCCAAAGTTAATCCAGCTACCAGAGTTTCATACTCGGCTTCTAATGGAGGCCAAAGTCTAATGGAGTCATCCATAAGACTTAGGAGCCAAAGTTATTGGTGACTTTGAAGCCACATTTCACTGCCTACTGTAGTGTGTCGCCTTCAGGGATGGTGATAACAATTCCCAACCCTCATCCTCGCTTGTTGCTAGATCCGTCCACTGTAAGTTTCCAAGTGGTTGTCGACTGGACACATTGGACTTCTAATTCAGCGGGGACTTGTAAGCTGGGACTGAAGTCAGCCATGAAGTCTACTAGTGCTTGAGATTTGATCGTGTTCCATAGCTGGTAAGTGATGTTGTGCTCTCCAAGCTCCACTACCCATTTCACCAGTCTTCAAAAGAGTTCAAGTTTATGGAGTATACTCCTCATAGGATATAAGGTATAGACTGTGATTGAGTGCCCTTGGAATTAAGGGCGCAGTATCTGCACCGTTGTGATCAAATGAAGTACCAATTTCTCCATCTGGGTGTAGCGAGTCTTTACGTCTAGTATAGCCTTACTCACATAGTAGATTGAGAGTTGTGTCCCTTCTTCCTCTCTGATCAAAATCGCACTGAAAGCTTGCTTTGAAACCCCCAAATAGAGGAAAAGCCTTTCATTGTCGACTGGCTTCAAAATGAGTGGTGGAGTGCTTAAGTATCTATTGAGTTCATTAAAAGCTTCCTCGCAGGCTGGAGTCCATTCGAAGTTCTTCGCTTTCTTAAAGGTAAAGAAGAATAAAAAAAAACTTTTGTCCGTAGACTTAGAGATGAACCTGTTCAGAGCTGTAATCCTTCCTACAAGTCGCATGACATCTTTCGGGTTGGTGGAAGAAAGGATATTAAGGATGGACTAAATCTAATCAGGGTTGGCTTCTATCCCTCATCGGGTGACCATGTAGTCAAGAAATTTACCTGAAGCGACACCGAAGGCGCATTTTATGGGGTTCAGCTTCATGCCATATTTCCTCATTATGTCGAATGCATGTCCCAAGTTCTCTAGATGTAGTTCGTCCTTTAATGATTTCACCAACATGTCGTCTATGTAGACCTACATGGTCTTCCTAATCTATTGAGAGAACATCTTATTGACGAGACATTGGTAAGTGGCTCCAGCATTCTTGATTCAGAATGGCATCACCTTGTAGTAATATATACCTCTATTGATGTTGAAGGCTATCTTCTCTTGGTCATTTGGCTGCATGAGGATTTGATTGTAGCCTGAATAGGCATCCAAGAAGCTCAACAACTCATGCCCCGCTATAACATCGACTATTGAATCAATATGAGGTAGAGGAAATGAATTTTTTGAACATGCCTTGTTCAAAATGCAGACTCGCCACTTCCCGTTCTTCTTTCGAACCACGACGACGTTTGCAAGCCACACTGGGTATTTGACTTCTTTGATGGCTGTATTTGTAGCAGTTTATGAACCTTCTCGTCGATGATTTGGTTCCTCTATGTAGCAAACTTTCTCCACTTCTATCTGACAGGGGGTAGTCTGGGTCCACACGTAGTTTATTGGTAATTATCTTAGGATCTATACATTTTATATCTTCATGAGACTAGACAAAGTAGTCGTGTCGCTCTTTGAGAAAGTCTATTAGATCCGTGCATAGCTTGGGTTCAAGGTAAGCCCCAATTTGGGCTTTATGGTCTTTATACTTATGGTTAATTTGACCTCGTTGAGTTCCTCAATGTTGGGCTGATCCTGCTCGTTTCCACGAGGTCCTTTTGGTTATTGCTACACTGCATAAGACTTGGCTTTCAGAGTCGTTTGATAGCAACTCCTTGAGGAAAGTTGGTCCCCTTTGATCTATTGGATGCCCCACTTGGTGGAGAATTTCAACATTTAATGGTTGGTAGAAGAGACTGCCCTCATGTCCTAAATCCAAGGTCGGCCAATTATCAAGTTGTAGGCTAAGGGACAATCGAAGACCAAGAATTTGGTGATTTTGTTGATCCCTCATGCGTATACTGGGAGGGATATTTCTCCCAATGTAAACTTATGTTCCACACTAAACCCTATTAGCACAATCAACCGTCGATTGATTTTATCCAATTCTGCTCCCATGTTTGTAAGATAAATGGTGAAGATGATGTTGGCTGAGGATCATGTATCAATCAGCACTCGTTTGATCACCTTTTACGTGTTATTAATTTATGCATGCTTAGTTATTTCATCTTGTTACTTTAGCCATAAATATGAATGTGTTTATTTTACTATCTAAATTAGGGTTAATATGCATGCCTTGCTCTACTTACTATATGATCTGTGAAGGTTGTTCGGCCAGACTCATCCGATGTCCGGTCGTACATACTGATATTCGGTCGTAAAAGCCCCTTTGGTATATAGGATGGAAACTCTAACGTAGATTCCGTAGTCGATTCCGAATAGAGGGTAATATGGTTTGCACTCGGGATACAACTCCACATACCATTGGGAGGATGGATATTTCATTACTATTATATCATTCCTAAAATGCATGTGTATTGTTCCTATAGACAACTATTTACTACCATTAATACTGCAGTTGCTACTGCTATTGCTTATTTGTCGATCGTTTCATTATTTCTTTATTATTGTTTATGGATTTCATTGCCTCTATTATCATGGGCATGTGTTTCTGCGTTTTTTATTTATGCAATACATCCAGCAAGACTTCTGGTGAGTCTGGCCAGACATTTATATATGTTTAACATCCAGCCGACTATTAGCCACATCCGGCCAAGCGTTTCCAGGCACAGGCCCACAAGATGCATTCTTTTATTGGCTTAATTATTATTTTGCTACTGCTATAACATTTCATTTAGGAACTTATATATTTTATTTTTCAATTATTCATGTTTGCACCATGTATGCTATATAAAACTATTGTTGCATGTGAATTGCATTATAAGATATGGAAATACCTCATTTAAACCTAAATATTATACTAGCATCAGTAAGGATCATTCCGAACTCAAATGAGTTTAAGGTTGGACCTTGCGAGGGGTGTAGTGCGGCTTTAAATTATTCCCAGTGTCTCATACTAGGTGGCGAATCCTTTATTCTTTGATTAGTCACTTGTGGGGCTATTCGTACTCTTTACGGGCTGCGAGCCCAACAGTGTCGTGGTTGCCGACGTCATAGGCAAAGCAGTAAACCCTGTATTAATCCTACACTTAGCTATATTGATTATGCTTATGACGTTTTCTACAATGGTGTGGTTCATTCTTTCCTCTACACCATTATGTTGTGGGGTTTCATGTTGAATGACTTATCTTTCGCAGTAGGCATCGAACTCTCTAGAAGTATACTCGCTTTCATTGTCCGTTCGGAGACACTTTAGCTTCTTCCTTGTTTCATGCTCTACCACGACATGGAACAACTTGAAGTGATCTAGGACCTGATCCTTCATTTTCAGGAAATATGCCCACACTTTCTGAGAAGCATCGTCAATGAAAGTAAGAAAGTGTTTGTTACCACCTAGCGAATTAACCTCCAATGAATCACAAACATCATAGTGTACCAGACTGCGAACCCTGATCTTCTCATAGAAGAGAAATTAAAAGAGACTATATGTTACTTACCAAACCAACGATGATTGTAAGGATCTAGTGCAACATTCTTGGAGACAGTGGTTGGATCGTTATTTGTCAAGGTAAGCAATCATTTTTCACTCATGTGACCGAGTTTCTGGTGCCATAGAATTTGAGAAGCCTCACGTTCAGCTATATTTAGGCTCTCTATATATTTTCACATGATTCTTGTATAAAGTGCCATAAATATATCCTATGACGACAACCATGGCACATTTTATCATTCTCCATGTGCCATTGCTAAAGTGACTAGTATAGCCCTGTTTGTCAAGGACTACCCCTGAGAGTAAATTGAGCCGAAATTTTAGAACATGTCTGACATCTTTCATGATTATTATACACCCTACATTTGTCCGATTATGAACATCATTGATTCCCACGATCTCAGAAAACCTGATATTTGGCATCTTCATTGTACCAAAGTCTCATTGCTTTGTATGTTATGAAGAAATCCTTGTGAGTAGTGACGTGGCAAGATGCTGCAGTATCTACCACCCACTCAACATCTTGGGTTACGGTGTGAAGGCATGTGTCTTCCTAGATAGAGCAAATAGCTGTATCTCCTAAGACAACTACTAGTGTCTCTCCATCGTTATTTTTCGATTGGAAATTACCTTGGCCCTGCTCTCGTTGTATCTTTCGGAAATTCTTCTTTAAGTGGCCTTTTATGCCACAATGGTAGCACTTGTAAATAGGTTTTCTTCTGTTTGTGGATTTGCCTTTGTTTTTGCTTCTTGCTCTCCCTCTACCTCGATTTTTTTATTGTTGTCTTCCTCGATTCTCCATGACAAGGTCTTGTGTCTGATTTGTGCCCACGTCTTTTCTTCTGGGCTGCTTATTTGACATATCATCTTTAACCATATGCATGGTAAGTTTGCCCCTGGAGCTGAATTAATCAGAGTAACCAGTAATTTCTTCTAGCTATAAAGAAGAAAACTAAGTAGTATGAGGGCTTGCACTTCATTTTCTAGCTACATGTCTACTGTAGAAAATTGGTTCACCGGGCTCTGAAACTCATTGGTGTGCTCTGTAACTGAATTTCAACTCTTTAACTTCAAGTTCACCAAATGCCTCATTATCAAGGATTTATTCCGAGCAGTCTTTTGTCTGGTACATGCCTTCCAACTTTAACAATATTTTATAAGCATTTGTGGTGGAAGACACTGTGGCTGATCCACTGCCTAATCTGACCGAGAGTCCTGTTGTTGAGTTTATTTCAGTCACTCTCTTTAACAGAATATGGTTTTACTCATTTTTTCCTCGATCACATCGAATAGATCTTTGCAGTGCGAATAACCTATCATTCGAGGTCTCCTGGGGGAGTAATTGGTTATTGTCAGTTTATCATTACACCAGAATACGAATCTTCCATTTTCACTTTATGTTTAAAGTTTAAAATGATAATAGAACAAAATTGAGGCTGATTTTCAAAAATCGAAGGTCACCATTGCGTCCGGATGGTCGAAAATGAAGGATTTGACTATTTCTTGGTCAAAACCCGACATATGAGTCGATTTGTAAATTTTTGAAACTTTCTAGGCCAAATGGTAAATTCTAAGACTTTAGGAGGTTCCATGAAATTTATCATTTTTACTGATGTGGGAAAGTGGGACTGACTTGCTAACGTGGCGATGTGTGGCGCTAATGTGGTTGCTGACAGTGCACAAACTGGGCATTGATGTGTCTGATGTCCGTCGCTGATGTGGCTGCTGACTGGTCGATGATGTTTCACTGACTGGGTGTTAACATGTCACTGACGTGTTGAACACGTGTATCATCTTCAACATTCAGCGCGCGTGATGACGTATAGGAAAGTTTCTGGTTGGCGCGTAAGGGATGCTCTTATCTCAGTTTGGTATTCGAAAAATACCAATGTACTCGTCTCGACGTTAACAAGCTGATGATATGATCAAAACTGATTTTTGACAACTTTTTCGAAACTCAAATTTTCCAAACCGAGTCTCGTTCTTCGGTTTTACGACCTCAATATGTAACCAAAACTTTGATACCACTTGAGGTGATTTTCTTATCACTGAAGAGTGTTTATAAAAAAACGAATTCTATTACTTCTAGAACAAAATTTACAAGTATTTGAAATTCTACAAAAACCTCATTCTTTACACTCTCTCTAAGCTTTTTTACTTGAAGCTTAATTATTGGGATGATCCGAGCTCTCAAATGAGCTCTATATTTATATAAAAACTTGAACTCACAATTTTAACAAATGAATAGTGCCCACCAAAAATTATTTTACAAGTTTTCACCATTTTTCAAAGAGCCATCTAAAGTTGGCTTGGATTTATGTAAAGGTGGTTAGTGATGCATGCAAGTTGGATGCTACACAATTATTTTTGAAGGTGAGCACTATACATGTCCCACTTGAATAAAAGTCAGATTAAAAATGTCCACTAAAGACAAGAAAACTATATACCTTAACAAGAGGAAGAAAATCTAATCCTACTTGGATATGATAGAGAATAATTGCTACAAAGGATATGTAAGTTCTATGTACTAAAAAAAGAGATTAGAGAGCAACATCAAAGGTATGCTACTTTATACTATTCTTGTATTTTTCTTGCATCGCATGAGCCAACAGTTTTACAGCCCTTTGAATCCCTCTCATAATACTCTCTTCCCTCCATTATTATTAGGGTGCCGCACTATTTTTAACTTAAGTAACAGAGGATTTTTGACGGTAACAATCCCGAAGATCCCCTGATTGTGTCTTATTTTGTAGTTTGGAAGAAGAAGACTAACAAAGAGCTTGGAGACGTATGATTTCACTTAAAAATAAAAAACGATTTTCAAAAATGGCCAGAAAAAGGACATAATAAGCACACAGCCAGAGACGAGTAACCCGAAAGTCCAATATCTGATGATTCTATCGAAACCAAAAATTTATGAGAAAATAGGGAAAATAAACTCAAAAAAGAATGACAACGTTAACAAGAAGAAATTGAGTGTCACAACGGGCGTGATTTGGTGGTGTATGACTATCTGACCTTGAGATCAGGGAATGCGTCTCTTGTAAAAGCATGGGACAGTCGGGGATTTTATCTGTTCTGCTTAAGCCTGAAAGGAATGATTTAGCGGCTTGATTTCCATCGATAAAAAAAAAAAAAAAAAAAAATGGAGTAATATAAGAAGTCATATAATGACTATTATCGCAAAATCTTACGGACCACCAAAAGAACGCAAGAACCAACAACGCAAATGAATCCATCAACAAAATCATAAAAACGAATAAGCTTGAATGTGCTACCGTCCTTGATTTTTAAAAAGAATAATGATATTAAATGGATAAAAGTTACTATTCATGAATAGTAGTACATTATTTTGTTAAGTTACTCTGCTACATAGTGGTACTGTTTTTGTAAATAAAAATGGAAAAATATGGCAGGACGGATAAAGGACAACAAATCATTTTCTATTTTGTTAAATTATGATGCTCACAAATGTGTGGTTTTTTAGGCATAAAAATCAAGTCAATGTATCAAGCATTTGTCTATTCAAACCCTTCAATATTAAAAATGCATTTTAACCGGTTCAGAATCACAGAGCATAAGAGGCATTTGTCTATTCAAACCCTTCAATATTAAAAATGCATTTTAACCGGTTCAGAATCAGAGAGTATAAGAGTCCAGTCAGAGTCAAAATAAAGTTGCATGTATACACTAGTCTTGTATAAATCGTTATAAGTGTCTGTTAATGTTTTGTAAAGAGAAGTATATTTGAGCATACAGTTTAGAGAAATAAAAGCATTTTATATCGTTGAGTTGGGCTATGGTCCCTGTACATGACCTTGCATTTAGATGATTTAGAATATAGTCAGGAAGTCAGAGGCTAATGGGGTTAGTACTACTATCCCATGCCGGTAACATCTCCCAGATTCGGGGATGTTATAAAGATGGTAAAATTTTCATATCAAGTACACTTGTGGGTGTACTTTCCATACAACCAAAAAAAAATAAGGAATTATGTCTAGAGTTGATGGTTGTTTGAAAATTAAAAAATGAAAATTGAGTACAAATTACAAAGTGAAATAATAATGTGTGTGTATATATATATATATATATATATTATTGATTGTGGTTTTTTGGAAGATTATTACCCGGAGGAGGGTCAAGACCTAGAGAAGGGTAAAAAAGATATTAAGCCAATATATTGATGTCTAAATTCAAAGGTCCAATGGTTCAGAATGAGATGGGGATTAGAAGAATGACCCAACCATGATTACCGAAAAGTGCTCCAAGAGCAGAGTATGTGGAAGACGATGCAAGCAGCAGTCCTGACCCGACCATATATGACCGGCGTAATCACACGCGTATAACGCAAACACACGTATCGTTCAAGTAGTATAAAAGTATCAATCCCACGAGAACTTAAAACCTTTTGTTATTAATTTATGAAGTTAAATATTTACAAGTATCTAATGGATTGGTTGTTTGATTGGGTGGTGACTTTAAAACTTAAAATAAGTAAATAAAATTGTTTGAAAGTAGATTGAAGAAAATTCAAATTTATAAAACTATTCAGGGTTGTGAATCCTTCCAATATCTTTTTAAAAGATGAAGTGGTTATTTTACATTTGTGTAATATATTGGTTTATTAACCTGGAACACGAATTATGTAAAAGCCTCTTCCGATGGTCAAATACAAATACCCAGTATAACCCAATTAATCATATTCCTATGTTAACCAATTTATCTGAATTTATTAAGATTAAGTTCCAATTATGGCCACCCCCGCCCGACAGGTATATTCCTATCATGTAAGGAAATCTATTAAAGGTTATCTATCCTCAAGGAAGATCGTGGGCTATTAGTCTAAGGTCTTAAACCTAAAATCTTTTTTCCAAGTTCATTTTAAGTTTACCGAATCAATCTTATTAATGGCCAGTTAACAAGATGCATTAAGACTAAGGCTCAATAAATAAACCTTTATATTACCCAAACCGTAATTTAACCCCTTATAAACCGGTGATATTGGACTTCATCACAACCCCAGATAACTGGCTTAGTTACGACACATATTTACGGGTAGTAAAACTTAAAAAATAAAAATAAAAGACATAAAGTAAAATGTTGAAAATAAATTGCTGAAAAGTAAATGACGGAAAGTAAAATGTTGAAATTAAATACTGAAAATTAAATGCTGAAGTAAATGTTGAAAAGTAAATTACTGAAAAGTAAATGCTGAAAGTAAATTGCTGAAAAGTAAATTACTGAAAAGTAAATTGCTGAAAAGTAAATGCTGAAAGTAAATTGTTGAAAAGTAAATAAAGTAAAAGTACAATAAAAGAAATTGCTGAGGTAAAATGATCCACTTTTATTACTTCTATTTTAGATATCTCCCTTAATATAATATATTAACTTTGCATGATAATTACCAACCAACCATATAAGCGGTATCCAAATTAAGTCAAATTAATAATTAATTACCAACCGACCAATCAGGCGGTATCCAGTTTAGTCAGGTTAAAACCAATTTAAATAATTACCAACCGACCAAAATGGCGGTATCCTCGTTAAGTCAGGTTTTAACTAGTTTATTTATTATAATTAAGGGAGATTAATCTAAATATTAGTAATAAAAGTTTTACCTTTTACCCCAGCAAAGGGGAGTTACCTCCTCATTACTGAAAAGTAAAAACTGAAAATTAAAGAAAGAAAAGTATTGTGCGTAAAAGTAAATTGCGGAAAGTAAAAACTAAAAGTAAAGAAAAGAAAGTGTGAAGCATAAATTAATTACTGAAAGCTGTAAATAAACAAACAAGATACAATCTTCTTAGTATTTTTAAGGAATTCCTTAGAAGAAAGTATGAATTTACAAATGAAATGGCTTGGTATTTATAGGCAAAATTTTACACCCATCAAATCATCCACCAAATCCATTATTAATTGCTCCACTAATTTCTCCACTAATTGCTATCATGTTTGGTGGGAGTTTGACTATTTTTATTATTTATTTATTTATTTATTTAATGACTTTAATAATTACACATAACACACTTCTGGATGTTTCATCAATTTCGATCATGAAATCTTCAGAATTCGAAATTATTTTGTTCTTCAAAGTTGTAGATCATTGAGTATTTTTTAATATGGAACTTGAATCCGCTCAATCCGATATCGCAGTAAAAGGTTATGCCCAAAATACGACATTTGCGCAAAATTAGAATTTCTGAAACTGCACTTCGTTAGAACGCCCTTTCAAGTTTACAATCTCCAAAATTAATATGTCAAGTCCAATTTTTACCCTTATTTGACCCATATTTCTTCCTAAATGATTTCATTGAGTCCCAATATTATTTTATCTACAAAATAAACTAAAACACATCAAAACGTTCATCAAACTCGAGAAACTAAACAAAATATTAAGTAAAAGAGGCGGTAAATATTGATATATTTTCCGCTCATCACACCCCCAAACATAACATTTTGCTAGTCCTCGAGCAAAACAACAAAATAAAATACAAGAAATAATTAAAATTAACACTTTCGTTAGGATCACGGTTGCATTTAGCGTATGCAACAATCCTTTAAACCCCTAGGTGTCCCTAGTAGACGAGTTGTAGTGTCGTGAGGGTTTACAGCGACGATACCCACAAACGTCTTATAAAAGTAAAAACGATAGTAAAACTAATGCACACAAAAACAAAAAGACAAGATAAAAAAGAATAAAAAAGTTAGTGACTAAACGAGTGAAACTTCTTATCTAAGTCAATAATTGTTTTGTTTCTTTCTAAATTACCGAATATATAAATTCTTCGATTATTTTTACTATTCTCCATATACACAGCCAACAAAATATTAATCAACTCATTTTGCCCACAATAGTCACAAGTGCAGTTGAAAAGAGAGTAATATTTTTGTCCTAAAGTTATATCATAATTCACACCTTTTTTTAAGCAATGGAATAAATTTTTTTTTTTGATTGATTTTTTTTATTTATATACAATATCTTCCATCTATGTAGCGAGCTTTGGGTCAGTGACTCCCAAACCAGTTGGCTTTAGAGCACTAGGTGTTAAGACACCCCTACAGACTTAATTACTCAGACTTCAGATATATATATATATATATATATATATATTTGCAACATCTTTGATCCATATATTGAGCTTTGGGCCAGTGACTCCCAAACCAGTTGGTTTTAGGGAACTAGGTGTTAGAACACCCTTACAGACTTAATAACTCGGATCTCATACGTTTTTTTTTTTTACTCCATCGCTTTTTATAGATGCTTCCTCCAATTAAACTAGAGCACTGAATATTTCAAACTTTTCAATTACAGCTCATGTTTGTATGTTACCATGTATGCTGATAATACCTGTCAACTGAGCATATGAAGATTCATTTTAGTCAGTTTTATGGAGAATTCACAAATTAAATAATTTAAAAGGAAATAAACAAAAATTAACTTGTTCCGAAATAGGTTGAGATACGTCTCAGGAATGGAAATTCCTTATACATCTATCTCACACCAATTTCACCTGATTAATCAAATAAAAACACAAAAATACAAAATATTTTTTTGGTTTTTTGTAAAATTTTTTTTTTTGGCTTTTTCAAAATTTTTGACTAAAAATAAAACAATAAAAACAAGATACAATTTAACGATTCTCCTCCCCCAAACCTAAATTTGACATTGTCCCCAATGTCTTAAACAATAGAAGAAAAGTTTAGAAAACCGTACCTGGTTAGCTGAAATTCTACATCTAAATGAAAAGTTAAAGGTTAAGATCCAGATTTATCCGACGCCTCTTACCACGATCATTATCGGACCAGTTTATCTTGGAAATAATAGGGTCAATTTGAGGTTCAAAGGCTAAGATTTGGTCAATTAAATCTGGGGCAGTTCTGGCAGTAAAGAGGAGTTCTTTTACAGGCTTTGACACGAACCCATTTCTCCGGGCATCATCAAGAAACACACAAAGAAAATCATAAAATCCATCAACATTGTACAGTCCAAGTGGTTTCAGGTGTATGTTCAAGTTTGCCCAAGATAGTACTGTAAAAATTTACTCCACCGTGCCCAAGCCTCATGGCAAAGCAATAAAAGCATCAGCACAGTTAATCATCTCTACCAGTCGTTCAGACATACCTGGCACGATTAGTTCCTCGCCGTTTGATGATCCAATAAGATTCGCCTCCGCCAAAGGTTTTGGGATGATTCCCAAGACTTGACTGCCTCCATCCTGTACAGCTTTTGAAACGATCCCCATTAGTCCAAGATTGCCACCGCCGTATATTAAGTGCATATTCCTTGCAGCAATGACTCGACCCAATTCATGTGCCGCTGTTACGTATTCTGGTTTAACACCAACACTGGTACCGCAAAACACACATTTTTTCAACCCGTCTTCTTGAAGTAGCTTCCATTTATATCTGGATGTCTTCAAAGGTGCAATGATAGGTTGAATTTATAGAACCTGACAAGGGTGAGTAATAATAGCACAAGTATCTTCCAAAGGACGATTAGTAGCAAAATAGTAAATCGTGAAAGGTCAAAAAGTAGCCTGGATCCTGTCAGAGAAAATAACAAAACAAATCACAATTATTAGGAAAAGACAAAGAGATATAATATTTAAAATAATTTATAGCTTGATTGACGTCTATGCGTCAGAGACAAGCTTCTTATCCAATTTTCTTATAAATTGGCAAATATGGTCTTTTTGAGTCAGATTCCCGAGACTTAACTATTGTCTTTCTTTTTGGAATTGTGTATGTAATTTGCGGATGGCTATATAAACATATCCACTGGGATGCGTCTCAAGAGTCGAAGATATATCATCTAAAGACTCCTTACTCAAGCCATCCCTAATGAATTTAATTTTATCTTCGCGATTATCAGACACCATTCCTAAAGAACGACAACGAGTATTGCAATTCCAGCGTGCACATTTGTAACAAACACCCATTTGCTTATCTCTACGTTTCTTTACATAGGTGTTTTTTCCAAAACCAGGCAAATAAGAATTACAAGAATTAGAATACTCACCTGCTAATCGGACCCGTGCTTCGATTACCCAACGAATGTCATTAGGAATACCTTTGATCATCAGAAGTCTCATCTGTTCTAAGCAAGTTTTGTAGACTTTCATTTAGAGAATTTTGAGGGAGAGAAAGAAATTGCTTGTGAAGATTTGCGAGAGCTTCTTCCATCCTGAAATGCGTCTTAACCTGCAAAAACTAAACACACAAAAATTAAAACACACCACATCATAATATATACACAAATTGCTTGGGTTGCCTCCCAGCTAGCGCTGAGTTTAATGTCGTCAGCTAGACATGATTGCTCGAACGTTATGCTGGATCTGAAAGTGTAACACTTTCTTTTTATCGCTCAATTGATTCTCCCCAATAGTGCTTGACACGCTGGGTGTTAACTTTGAATGTGTTGTTGGACTTGGGGTTATATATCTCAACAACTTCGTATGGTAACACCTGAGTAATCACAAATGGACCTAACCACTTTGATTGCAGCTTTCCAGGAAAAGGTTTCAGCCGTGAATCGTACCAGCTGTCCTGGCTCCAATTGTCTGCGCACTATTTTCTTATCATGCCATCTCTTGGTCTTTTCTTTGTACATTTTGGCATTTTCATAAGCCCATAGGCGAAATTCCTCCAATTCGTTGAGTTGGTGAAGTCTTTTCTCTCCTGTAGCTTGTGGATCAAGATTCAACTTCTTCAGTGCCCAGTACGCCTTATGTTCAATCTCAACTGGTAGATGGCACGCTTTTCCATACACCATTTGATATGAGGACATACCAATAGGTGTCTTGTAAGCTGTCCAATAAGCCCATAATGCGTCATCTAGTTTTTCAGACCAGTCCTTCCTAGTTGATCCAACGGTTCTTTCCAAGATTCGTTTGATCTCCCTGTTTGAAACTTCCACCTGTCCATTTGACTGTGGATGATAGGCAGTGGCAACCTTATGAGTAACTCTGTATTTGGATAGGAGTGCATCGAAGTATCTGTTACAGAAATGTGAGCCAACATCGCTGATAATTTCCCGAGGTGTTCCGAAGCGAGTGAAAATATTCTTTTTCAGAAACTTGATCACCACTTTTGAATCATTGGATGGGAGTGCAATTGCTTCAACCCATTTTGAGATGTAGTCTACAGCAACCAGTATGTACAGGTTTTTGAATGATGGAACAAAGGGTCCCATAAAATCAATACCACATACATCAAATATCTCCACTTCCAGAATATTTTGCAACGGTCATTCATTTCTCCTCAAAATATTCCCCGCTCTCTGGCACCTGTCACATTGAAGAGCAAATAGATAAGCATCTTTAAAAAGAGTGGGCCAGAACAAACCTGATTGTAGGACTTTCGCTGCAGTTTTATTCTCGCTGAAGTGTCCGCCATATGGTGATGAATGACAGTGTTGCAAAACATTGTTGACCTCTTCCTGTGGAACACATCGTCTCAGTAATTGATCAACACAATGTTTGAACAAGTATGGCTCATCCCAGACATAGTGTTTGACTTCTTTGAAGAATTTCTTCCTTTGCTGAGTTGTCCATTCCAACGGCCATTTTCCAGAAACTATGTAGTTGACATAGTCAGCATACCAAGGGACTTCCTGTTGTTTCATGGAAAATAGTTGTTCATCTGGAAAAGTTTCTTTGATTGTCAATTCTTTGCCAGCTGTTTCTCTATTCTCGAGCCTTGATAAATGATCTGCCATCTGGTTTTCTGTTCCTTTTATGTCTCTGATCTCCACGTCAAATTCTTGCAGAAGAAGTATCCAACGGATCAATCTGGGTTTGGCATCTTTCTTCGCGATCATGTATTTGATTGTTGAATGATCTGTGTAGACCACCACTTTGGGACCCAACATATAAGAGCGGAATTTGTCAAAAGCAAACACAACTGTAAGTAGCTCCTTTTCAGTGGTTGTGTAGTTGAGTTGAGCTCCATTCAGAGTTCTGCAGGAATAGTAAATGGCATGGAAGATCTTTGCTTTGCGTTGTCCCAAAACTGCTCCTACAGCAAAATCACTAGCATCGCACATCACCTCAAATGGAAGGGTCCAGTCCGGTGCTAATATGATGGGGGCAGAAACCAGCTTCTATTTTAGGATCTCAAAGGCTTCATGTCATTCTTTGGTGAAGTTGAAAGGCACATCTTTCTCCAGAAGATTGCAAAGAGGTTTTGCTATTTTTGAGAAGTCTTTGATAAATCTCCTGTAAAAGCTAGCATGTCCGAGAAAACTCCAAATCCCTTTGACAAATGTGGTTGGAGGTAGTTTTTCAATTGTCTCGATCTTTGCTTGTCTAACTCGATTCCCTTTTGTGAGATCCGATGTCCAAGAACAATGCCTTCATTCACCATAAAATGACATTTCTCCCAATTGAGTACCAAGTTTGTATCTTCGCACCTTTGTAATAAATGTTCCAGATTTTGCAAGCAGTGGTCAAAAGAATCTCCAAACACAGAGAAATCATCCATAAAAACCTCCATACTCTGTTCTAGCATGTCTGAGAAGATGGCCATCATGCAATGTTGGAATTTGGCAGGAGCATTACATAGTTTAAATGGCATTCTGCGGAAAGCAAAAGTACCATACAGACATGTAAATGTAGTTTTCTCCTGGTCTTCTGGGGCGATGGCAATCTGATTGTACCCCGAGTATCTATCCACAAAGCAATAGAACTCATGTCCTGCCAGTCTGTCTAGCATCTGATCAATAAATGGCAGCGGAAAATGATCTTTCCTTGTTGCTTTGTTCAGTTTTCGGTAGTCCATGCATACCCTCCATCCAGTCACCGTTCTTGTTGGAATCAGCTCGTTCTTTTCATTTGTAGCAACAGTAATTCCTCCTTTCTTTGGTACACACTGCATAGGACTCACCCAACTGCTATCTGAGATGGGGTAAATGATGCCAGCATCTAGGGGTGTTCGCGGTGCGGTTTGGGGCGGTTTTTTCGTTTTTTTACTTCAAACCGCGCGGGTTAGCGGTTTGGAAAATTAGAAAACGAAACCAAAAATTTGATAAGGAAAACCACGGCGGTTCGGGTTGGCGGTTTAGCGGTTTGGGCGGTTCGGGTCGGCGGTTTGGATTATAAATTTCTAAAGAAATTTTTGTGTGTTTTCACATTATAATTGAAGAAAAAATTATATAATTTTCATTTATTCATTACATATTGTTATATGATCATTAAATATCTTAATTTTCATAGTTAAAGAAGAAGAAAAATATAAAATAATATTTAATTTGAACGTGGGTCGGCGGTTTAGGCGGTTCGAGTCAAAATTTACGGTTTGGGCGGTTCGCGGTTTGACATGGGTCAAAACCGCACACCGACCCAAAATTTGCGGTTCGATTCGGTGCAGTTCAAAATTATTTATAATATTTTTTCAAACCGCGCGGTTTGGTTCGGTTCGGTGCGGTTCGCGGTTTGACCCGAAATTGTGTTCACCCCTACCGGCATCCAACCATTTGATGATTTCTTTCTTCATGACTTCTTTCATAATTGGATTGAGTCTCCGTTGATGCTCCACTGTGGGTTTGTACTCATCGTTCATCAGAATCTTGTGCATGCAAAATGATGGACTAATGCCTCGAATGTCTGATATAGTCCAGCCAATGGCTCTCTTGTGTTCTCGTAACACTCTCAGCAACTTTTCTTCCTGCTCCAATGTTAGCGAAGAAGAAATAATAACAGGTAATTCAGAAGAGTTTCCAAGAAATGCATACCTGAGATGGCTCGGAAGTAACTTCAGCTCCAACTGCGATGGTTCTTCAATTAAGGGCTTGATTTGATCTTTCTTTGGAAGTTCTAGACTTTCCACTTGTGGTGTCGATTTGAATTGGAATGGCTTGTCAAGATATTTGATACATTCCAGAATTTCAGCATCTAGCTCGCTGTCAGTCATGTTGGTGATGCAAGCTTCAAGTTTATCTGTGGGAATTGTATCAGTATCCTGAATGATACTATCAACAACATCAATTCTGAAACATTCTTCCTCATTTTCATCACTCGGGAATTTCATGGCTTTGAAAACATTAAAGGTAACTTCTTGGTCCTACACTTTCATAGTTAGTTCTCTTTTTTACACATCAATCATAGTTCGACCTGTAGCCAAGAATGGTCTCCCAAGGATGATAGGAACATATTTGTCTTCTTCCATGTCAAGGATAATGAAATCTGCTGGGAGAATGAGTTTGTCGACTTTGACCAACACATCTTCAACGACACCTCTCGGAAATACGAGCGTTCGATCAGCAAGTTGTAGAGAGACTGAGGTAGGCATTGCTTCTCCGATTTGTAGTTTCATGTAAATAGATAAGGCATTAAATTAACATTTTCACCTAAATCACATAAAGCCTTACCAATATAATGTTCTCCAATGCTGCAAGGAACTGTGAAACTGCCAGGATCTTTCAACTTCGGGGGAAGTTTTCTCTGAATGATGGCGCTGCATTCCTCCATCAATGCTATTGTCTCGTAATCTCCCAATCTCCGTTTTCGTGAAAGAATGTATTTCATGAATTTGACATAGTTGGGTATTTCTTCTAAGGCTTCTGTAAATGGAATGTTGATATGCAGCTTTTTGAACACCTCCAAGAATCGAGCAAACTGTTTATCCAATTTATTTTTCTGGATTCGTTGAGGAAAATGTGGAGGTAAAGTGATTCTTTCTTGATCTTTTTCCTCCATCTATGGAACTGCATCTTTTGGAACTTTTTCAATGGTTGCCTTGATTCCAACATCTTTGTTGATTTCAATGCCACTTTTCAAGGTAATGGCTTGACATTGCTCCTTCCCTCGGTTTCTTGGATTTGGTTCTGTGTTACTGGGAAGATTTCCTGGCGGTCTATAACTCTGAGCATTGGCCAGTTGTCCCATTTGATTTTCCAGTGCTTTAATAGAGGCTGAATGGCTTTGATTCATAACTACTTGATTTTGAACCATAGCTGCTAAAGCATCGTATTTTGCTTCTTATTTCTTCAACTGGGCCAGCACTTCTGTTATTCCTGGTTCTTTTTCATGCTCCTGGCTTTTATTTGGTTGTTGGAATCCAGGCTTTTATTTTCATGCGAAATTGGGGTGATTCTTCCACCATGGGTTATAGGTGTTGGAATATGGATTGTTCCCCTGTCTGTTGAAATTGTTGACATAGTTCACTGTCTCTTCTTGTTGGTTGTAAGATTCTGACTCAGGTACTCCTCCAAATGGTGAACTTATGGATCCACCATTAACTTTCAAGTTAAGAGTTTCCAGATTTTTGCAAATCACATCCAACTTGGAATTCAGTGCTGTGTTGGCTCCAACTTCATAAATTCCTACAGTTCTTTGGATCATGCTCCTTTCTGTTGGCCATAAAGAATTTTTGTTGGCCATTTCTTCAATTAAGTCCCAGGCCTGATCTTCTCCTTTTGCCATCAAAGCTCCTCCAGCAGCAGCATCAATTATGGTTCTCATTATTCCAGAAAGTCCATTGTAGAAGGTTTGGACTTGTAGCCACTTTGCGATCTCATGATGAGGACATTTCCGGAGTAAATCTTTGAATCTTTCCAGGGATTCTGAATCTTGTTGCACGAAGGATGTGATGTCATTCCTCAACTTTACAGTTCTGGCTGGTGGAAAGTACTTTGCAAGGAATTTGGTGGCTAGAGTGTTCCAAGTTGTGATGGAACCTACTGGTAATGAATGTAGCCAAGCTTTAGCTCTGTCTTTCAGGGAATATGGAAAAACATGTAGTCTCATTGCTTCTTTAGCTGCTCGGTTGTAATTGAAAATACCGCAAACTTCCAGAAAGTTACTGATATAGACATTAGGATCTTCAGTTGCATTTCCCCCAAATGGTACTGACTGCTGAATCATATGGATGCATGTTTTGATGTCACCCGCATTTGCTGGTAAGAGAGGAAGTACAATACAAGAAATGAGTCTGTCAACCACCAGAATGGTTCTATCTCGAATGGGAATTGGTGGTGTAACATTCAAAGGTTCAGGTTCCATGTTAATGATTACTTCTTGGCCTTCTCGTCTTTCCCTTCTCAACTGTCTGATGGTTCTTTCAATCTCTGGGTTAAGTAGTTGGAGTTCAAAGCTTCTGGTTCGTCTCATGTAGTGTCTGAGTACCTAAAACACAATAAAACAAAAACAATAAGTAAAAAGAAAATTAGATAAAAGTAAAGGTATCTAACTTCAAAATTAATAGTGAAAGATAAATAAGTCCCCGGAAACGGCACCAAAAACTTGACCGGCGTAATCACACGCTGTAGGCACTGCATTTTTGCATATAAGTCTCTATGATGAGTCTCATTTGGAGACACTACCTTTTAAGTCACGGAGGTCACGGAAAATGGACATCGGAAGGGGGAATTAAGAATAAACAAGGTTCACTGTTTTCGTTCGTGCTGCGTTCGTGTATATGTTCGAACACCAAACAGATTGCGGGCGTTCGTGCCGCGTTCGAGGAAGCGTTCGAACGGTGTCGGTAATTCTGGTTTTGCTGCTAGCCTCACATTAAGCCCAATTCGCCCAAGCCTTGGCCCACACGCCCAAGCCCACTTAAAACACATATTTAACACATGGTGAAATCAAAACAAATCTAAAAATCACATACCAAATTAAAATAAACATTAAAATCAATCAAATATTTTAATTCCTTAATTAAGATATTCACCCACCAATTACACAAGATTCCATCCTTTCATAAACCAATCAAATCATCTACCTTATTTACTTGATTACATTACTTACCTAGAAACCCTAGCCTTTGCCTATAAAAAGAACCATTCACCACCCTCCTCTAGGCTAGCTCATTCACACATATTCACATAAATAAAAAAGCCTCTTCATTCACACCTAATATACTTAAGAAACAACATAGAATTTTCCTCTCTTCCTCCTCCCTTTCCACCGAAAAGAACACTCCCCATAAACACTCTCCATAACCGAAAATCACAGCCCCTAAACACTCTCCATAACCGAAAAACACGGGCCCTATACAGCCCCCATAACCTCCAAAAATCGCAACCCTTTAGCCCTTAAAGACACCCAAGAACAGTAGCCTAAATTCACCAAACATAGTGACCAGAAAACGTCACCGGAAGAGCAGCAAAATACAGTAAAAACAGCAGCAAAAGATGGAGAACGATGACTCAAAATAGTAAGACAACGAACGAGAGCAGTGAACCAGTGAACCGGAAGAGTTGCGGAGCATCCACCCTTCCGACGATCGTGTACCGTACATCCGAGAGGTGATTTAAAAGGTTAGACCTGAGGGCACTTTTCTCATTAGTTTATATTTGTCTTTTGATTGTTTATTGAATTCTATTCGCATGAGAGTCGTTTGTGGATGCATGTTGTGGCTTGAATGAAATGGAAAATGTGTCGCATCTTGTGGTATATAGGATGGAAACCCGGACATAAATTTCATAGCCGATTCTGAATGGACGGTAGTATGATCTGTACTCGGGATACAACTCCACGTACCGCTTGAGTAAACGGCACATTCTTTTGTTTTATGTTGCTTTGATTTATTTATTTTTCGTTATTTGAATTCTGCATGTTACTTTTGTATATATGATACAATCGAGCGCATGGGCTTAGTAAGTCGGATTAAAGGTCCCCTATTTGGAGGGGTAAAAATCCTTTACCACAATGATTTGCCGCACCGGTTGATGTGTGTTCGGTTGGATATAAGATATGTTCAATCGGGCATACTAAGTTTAATGTGATTGCCTTTATTTTTGTATGTATGATACAATCGAGCGCATGGGCTTAGTAAGTCGGCTTAAAGGTCCCCTATTTGGAGGGGTTAAAATCCTTTACCACAAAGCTTTGCCGCGCCGGTTGATGTGTGTTCGGTTGGATATAAGATATATTCAATCGGATATACTAAGTTTGATATGATTGTCTTTATTTTTGTATGCATGATGTGATCGAGCGCATGGGCTTAGTAAGTGCGATGAAAGGTCCTCTAATTGAAGAGGTTAAAATCCTTTACCATGATGTTTTTCCGCACCGATTAACGTATATTCGGTTGAATGTAAGATGTGTTCAATCGGGTATATGAAGTCTAAGGTTATTGTCTTTATTTTTATATACATTGAGATAAGCGCATGGGCTTAGTGAGTGCGATGAAAGGTCCTCTAATTGAAGAGGTTAAAATCCTTCGCCATGATGCTTCGCCGCGCCAAGTATTTCGCTATTTTCTTTTTTATGTATGTATTGCGTCACATTTTGTGCATCAGGTCTGTTCCCGTTCAAACGCATTATCGAACGCTATACGAACACGAACCTTCTATTTCCCGTTCGAATGCGTTTTACAAACGCTACTCGAATGCGCATGCATTTTGTTTCATCAGGTATGGATCCGTTCGAATGCGTTATCAAACGCTACACGAACGCGAACCTTCTGTTTACCGTTCGAACGCGTTTACGAATGCTACACGAACTCGCACACACTGAACTAAGTCTGTCTCATCATATTTCATGCACAACTACCTTTTGGGTGATCTCCCTTGCATTATGTAGCCAATCATATTATTTGTATTCCTGCATTTATCCATTCGATGTGTTCTTGGGATGATATTCAAGCATGATTAGGCTGTTAGCATGTTATTTGGTTAATATATTCATGAGATAGTACTCAAGCATGATTAGGTTGTTCTTAGTTTTCCCTATCATATGATTGAGAAATGTTCGTGAGATTGCCATGTGATGTTGCATGTTGTGATGATTAATTTCATGCATGTGGATTTAGAAGCATGATACTCTTGGAAATAAGTGTTACTTAGGCCTGATTAAATTATTACATAAATCCTTTCATTACAAGTGACATAAGTAAGGGACCATTCCGAACCCAACAGTTTGAGGTCTTCCTTTGCGATGGGTGAATGCGGCCTTAAATCTCATTTTCCCGGTTCACACGGGTGGCGACTCCATTATTCTCCGGTTTAATCCCCCATGGCTACTCCGTATTCCCAACCGGGCCGCGAGCCCGGGACAACATGCGTTGTCCAGTTTCTGTGTCCCACAGTCCGGCGACTCCACTGGGGATAGAGAATCGGCCCCGAAATATTGTCTTGTAATGTTGTGATTTATGTTTTAATTGATCGTGTCTATAGTGGATAAAATGGGGGTTTAATCAAAGGCATTTTAAGGCTAGGCAATGGTTTGGTGTCTTCCTTCATTCACTACCTTTCTAGAAGGAAAAGCTGTGAAGGCACCTATATAGCCATCTACTCGTAGCCTATTATGATGGACTAATTTGGATGACTCATTGTTTATTCCTGACACCAAGCGATAAGAGCCTAAGAGGCTTGGGTATTTAAGTGAGCCTCGCTCCACCTTCCCTCTGGGGAATCTACAACGGGAAATCCATTTGACAGTCAGTCACACACCATAGCTCATTGGCACGTACCTTAGTGTATAAAAAAGGGTGCGCTCACTTGGTCGCTCGAACCCTTGATTGGGGAGACCTAGTTGTGGGCCATCCTTCGCCGATGAGAGCCTTTGTCTACACTCTTGTGAACATACCCATAGACCGAGGTTGTATGGTTAAAGTAACAATTATTTCCTTGAGTATGTGCTTGTGGACCATCCTCATTTGGATGCAGTTGGACCATTGTTAGAAATGCGGACTTGCTGGGCCATTTAAACTTGGGCGAGTTCGTACCTTATGACCATTGGGCCCAAAGCTTCTGAAATGTTGATGGGCCATGCCGTAGAAATTATTACTTTATGTTTGCATTATCTTTTATGCTTGTGTTTGGGAACATCGTCGTTTGGATCCATTTGGACCATTTGTCATGTGATATGGGCTTGTTGGGCCATTTAAACTGGGACAAGAACGTATTTTATGACGATTGGGCCAAAGGCTTCTAAGTGTTGATGGGCCACTTTGTGCTTGTGTTCGGAACATTACCATTTGGATTTAGTTGGGCTCCTTGCCATGAGATGTGAACTCGTTGGGCCATTTAAACTGGGACGAGTTCACTCCTATGACAGTTAGCCCAAAAGCTTCTAAAATGATAACGGGCCGATTTGTTTGAAAATTTTAGTTGATTTAGTATGTTATATATGTTACATGTATCTCATGCAACCCATGCATACATACATCATGTTAACCATTGTGTTCTGAAAGCCATCATAGATTCCCGTTGGGTTAGGGAAGAGGGAAGACTCACCAAAAGACCGGTAACAGATATGAGTACATCCGATAATGAGGTATCCCTGATAGATCAGTTGGAAAATGGTTTCGCCAAGATTACCAAACAGTTGCAAGCCTTGACCACTGCCATGGCAAATATGGCTGTACCCTGTGCTGGGGGAAATTCTGAGAATGTGAGGCACGAGGAGCCTCCAAATGGGTTGGGGGATGATATCCCCACTTTTGATGATGACATGGCAGAGTATGCAACAGGCAAAGTGATTGGGTCTCAGGAAGAATTTCAGAAGCTTCGGGATCAGGTTGAAACAGTTACCCGCAAAATGAGGGGTAAACATGAAGAGTTGTTAGATTATGAGACAATGACCTTCGGAGAATAGCTGCCAGCTCAGTTTAAAATGCCCGACATGGCCAAGTTTAATGGGAATGGAGACCCGAGAGTCCATCTGCACCAATATGTCTCAGTCATGAGTTCAGTGGGCCTATCACAGCGCCAAGTCCAAAAGATGTTTGGGATGTCACTCGATGGGGCACCTGTGGTTTGGTATCATAGCATTGAGAAGAAGGTTAAGGAAGATTGGAGGGAACTAGCTGATGCTTTTCTGAAGCAATATGTTACAGACTTAGAGATTGACTTGTCACTCCGTGATTTGGAGAACACTAAACAGAAGCCAGAGGAAAGTTTCAAAGAGTATGTGGATCGCTGGAGAAGCCAGCTTTTGAAAATGCAGACTCGACCTTCAGAGAAAGACCAAATTAAGATGATTATCAAGGGCACCAAGCCCTCTATTTATGGTAAGCTGAGGAGGATGACTTCGATGATTTCTGATTTTCGACAGTTGAGGGAAACTGTCATGGATATTGAGGAAGAGGAGGCTGAAAACAGAAAGTTTTATGGCCAGAATAAAAGAACTTTTGGGGGGCATTCTGAGACTAAGCCCGCTATTTCCGAGGTTGCTGCCATCAGGATCCGGCAATTCTCCAACCTTGGTAGACCTTTGTCGAAGGTATTTGAGAAGTTGACAAGGCAAGGATTCTTAAAACCTTTGTAGCCTAAACCACTTCCAAATCCCCCACCACCACATCTAAGAATAGATAGCTACTGTCACTTCCACCAGCAACACTGCCATGATACTGACAGTTGTTCCCGCCTCTGGTATGAAATTCAGGACCTCATTGATGCCCACAAAATACCTGATCCTGAAAAAGAACAGCCTAGCACACACACCAACCCTCTGCCAGATTATCACTCTGTTCCCCCACCAACTTACATGATCAACTCCGGCCTACCCGAAACCTTTGTCCTCCAAACTCTCAATCATCAGGCTTCTTGCATTAAGATAAAGGATAACAGTAGTAAAGAACCGTAGGCCGAGGAAGAAGGCAATGAAACTACTCTTTCTGGTTTATTTTCTGTATTTTTAATAAAGACATCAACTTCGTCTACTTGTTTGAACCTTTTCCTGAATAATAATAAAGACATCCATTTCGCCTACTTGCCTGAGTCATTTCCTTTCAACCTGCATAACATAAGTATGTTTGAAAAAAGCATTCAACCCTGATACCATGATATTCAGCGACACTCAGAACTCGGGGGATTCCCAAAAGAAGCAAGCAGAAATGACAGAATAACCGTTCAGTAATGGGAAATGGGGCAGTGAGGCTATCGGACTTGGAAGGAAATGAGTTCACCGAGCCGATGAATGTGGATAGATTGAAGCAATACTTTGCCAGAGGAGGAGAAAACCGAGTAGTCACCAAGGGAATTGGTGGACAACATAACCCAACGGAATAGGAAATGCATTCATGCATACACGTAACGTATATTGCATTCTTTTTGTGTTTGTTTTGTTTTATATTCACAGGTTTCAAAGAAGAAAAAGAGAAAGCGGCGAAGACAAGCCAACCAGAATCAGCAACATATGAGTAGTTGTTCAGGGGATGAGTCCCAGGGTTGAGGCCCATATCAGTTTCAGTTTTGGGGATGAGTCCCGAGAGCGAGGCCCGCATCAGCATCAATATCAGTTTTAGGGATGAGTCCCAGAGTTGAAGCCTGTGTTGTCAGCATCAGTTTTGAGAATGAATTCCAGGGTCGAGGCCCACATCAGCATAAATTTGGAATGAATCCGGGAATGCATCCCAGGGTCAAGGCCCATGTCGTCAGAGTTTTGAAATGAATCCGGGAATGAGTCTCAGGGTCGAGGCCCACATTGCCAGAGTCTTGGAATTAATCCGGGAATGAGTCATAGGGTCGAGGCCCACATCAGCATCAGTTTTGGGGATGAGTCCCAGAGCGAGGCCCATATCAGTATCAGTTTGCGGCGAGGCCCACATCAGTATCAGCATGGGGGCGAGGCCCATGTTAGTATCAGTCTGGGGGCGAGGCCCATATCAGTATCAGTTCAGGGTCGAGGGCCCACTACATCATCACTTTTAGGATGTGACTCAAGGTCGAGGGCCCACACATCTGTTGTAATTCTGGAATGCGTCCCAGGGTCGAGGGCCCACTACATCATCATCAGAATTAGTCTTGCCGAGTATGGCAATCTGGAGGCGAGTCCCACATTTACATCAATAGCAGTCTTTCCAGGTACGTCAATCTGGGGGCGAGGCCCACATCATTATCAGTATCAGTGAATCCGGGTATGGCAATCTGGGGGCGAGGCCCACATTAGCATCAGTAGCAGACTTGCCGGGTATGGCACTCTGGGGGCGAGGCCCACATTATCATCAGCATCAATAGCAGGCTTGCCGGGTATGGCATTCTGGGGGTGAGGCCCACATTGGTTCAGTATCAGTTTGCCGGGTATGGCATTCTGGGGGCAAGGCCCACATTACATAAGATCAGTTTCTACCGGGTATGGCATTATGGGGGCGAGGCCCTCATTAGCATCAGTATCAGTTTCTGCCGGGTATGGCATTCTGGGGGCGAGGCCCACATTAGCATCAGTATCAGCATTGCCGGGTATGGCATTCTGGGGGCGAGGCCCACATTGGTTCAGTATCAGTTTGCCGGGTATGGCACTCTGGGGGCGAGGCCCACATTAACATCAGATTAGTTTTGTCGGGTACAGCACTCCGGGTATGGAGAGAACAAATCAATTTTGCCGAGTACGGCACTCCGGGTATGGAGATATTACTGCGAAGCCTTGGGTACGAGGTTTAGCACGCCAGGTACGGCACTTCGGGTATGGAGATATTACTGCGACGCCTTGGGTATGAGGTTTAGCACGCCAGGTACGGCACTCCGGGTATGGAGATATTACAGCGACGCCTTGGGTACGAGGTTTAGCACGCCAGGTACGGTACTCCGGGTATGGAGATATAACTACGACACTCTAGGTACAGAGACGCAACTGCGACACTTCAGGTATGAGGTTTAGCATGCCAGGTACGGTACAACATCCACTCCACGCCAACACATGGCAAGTCAAGTGGCAGCTGGCGAGCCAGGTAAGTAGAAATGCATTGCATAACTTTGATAGGATTGTTCAAAACACACACTGCACAAGTCCCATCAAAGTGGGGGTGACTGTAGGCACTGCATTTTTTCATATAAGTCCCTATGATGAGTCTCATTTGGAGACACTACCTTTTAAGTCACGGAGGTCACGGAAAACAGACATCGGAAAGGGGGAATTCAGAATAAATAAGGTTCACTGTTTTCGTTCATGCTGCGTTCGTGTATACGTTCGAACGCCAAACAGATTGCGGGCGTTCGTGCCGCGTTCGAGGAAGCGTTCGAACGATGTCGGTAATTCTGGTTTTGCTGCTAGCCTCACATTAAGCCCAATTCGCCCAAGCCTTGGCCCACACGCCCAAGCCCACTTAAAACACATATTTAACACATGGTGAAATCAAAACAAATCTAAAAATCACATACCAAATTAAAATAAACATTAAAATCAATCAAATATTTTAATTCCTTAATTAAGATATTCACCCACCAATTACACAAGATTCCTTCCTTTCATAAACCAATCAAAACATCTCCCTTATTTACTTGATTCCCTTCCTTACCTAGAAACCCTAGCCTTTGCCTATAAAAAGAACCATTCACCACCCTCCTCTAGGCTAGCTCATTCACACATATTCACATAAAGAAAAAAGCCTCTTCATTCACACCTAATATACTTAAGAAACAACCTAGAATTTTCCTCTATTCCTCCTCCCTTTCCACCGAAAACAACACTCCCCCTAAACACTCTCCATAAACGAAAATCACAGCCCCTAAACACTCTCCATAACTGAAAATCACGGGCCCTATACAGCCCCCATAACCTCCAAAAATCGCAGCCCTTTAGCCCTTAAAGACACCCAAGAACAGTAGCCTAAATTCAGCAAACATAGTGACCAGAAAACGTCACCGGAAGAGCAGCAAAATACAGTAAAAATAGCAGCAAAAGATGGAGAACGACGACTCAAAATAGTAAGACAACGAACGAGAGAGTGAACCAGTGAACCGGAAGAGTTACGGAGCATCCACCCTTCCGACGATCGTGTACCGTACATCCGAGAGGTGATTTAAAAGGTTAGACCTGAGGGCACTTTTCTCATTAGTTTATATTCGTCTTTTGATTGTTTATTGAATTCTATTCGCATGAGAGTCGTTTGTGGATGCATGTTGTGGCTTGAATGAAATGGAAAATGTGTCGCCTCTTGTGGTATATAGGATGGAAACCCGGACATAAATTTCATAGCCGATTCCGAATGGACGGTAGTATGATCTGTACTCGGGATACAACTCCACGTACCACTTGAGTAAATGGCACATTCTTTTGTTTTATGTTGCTTTGATTTATTTATTTTTCGTTATTTGAATTCTGCATGTTACTTTTGTATATATGATACAATCGAGCGCATGGGCTTAGTAAGTCGGATTAAAGGTCCCCTATTTGGAGGGGTTAAAATCCTTTACCACAATGCTTTGCCGCACCGGTTGATGTGTGTTCGGTTGGATATAAGATATGTTCAATCGGGCATACTAAGTTTAATGTGATTGCATTTATTTTTGTATGTATGATACAATCGAGCGCATGGGCTTAGTAAGTCGGATTAAAGGCCCCCTATTTGGAGGGGTTAAAATCCTTTACCACAAAGCTTTGCCGCGCCGGTTGATGTGTGTTCGGTTGGATATAAGATATATTCAATCGGATATACTAAGTTTGATATGATTGTCTTTATTTTTGTATGCATGATATGATCGAGCGCATGGGCTTAGTAAGTGCGATGAAAGGTCCTCTAATTGAAGAGGTTAAAATCCTTTACTATGATGCTTTGCCGCACCTATTAACGTATATTCGGTTGAATGTAAGATGTGTTCAATCGGGTATATGAAGTCTAAGGTTATTGTCTTTATTTTTATATACATTGAGATAAGCGCATGGGCTTAGTGAGTGCGATGAAAGGTCCTCTAATTGAAGAGGTTAAAATCCTTCGCCATGATGCTTCGCCGCGCCTCGTATTTCGCTATTTGCTTTTTTATGTATGTATTGCGTCACATTTTGTGCATCAGGTCTGTTCCCGTTCGAACGCATTATCGAACGCTATACGAACACGAACCTTCTGTTTCCCGTTCGAATGTGTTTTACAAACGCTACTCGAACTCGCATGCATTTTTTTTCATCAGGTCTGGATCCGTTCGAACGCGTTATCAAACGCTACACGAATGCGAACCTTCTGTTTACCGTTCGAACGCGTTTACGAACGCGCACACACTGAACTAAGTCTGTCTCATCATATTTCATGCACAACTGCCTTTTGGGTGATCTCCCTTGCATTATGTAGCCAATCATATTATTTGTATTCCTGCATTTATCCATTCGATGTGTTCTTGGGATGATATTCAAGCTTGATTAGGCTGTTAGCATGTTATTTGGTTAATATATTCATGAGATAGTACTCAAGCATGATTAGGTTGTTCTTAGTTTTCCCTATCATATGATTGAGAAATGTTCATGAGATTGCCATGTGATGTTGCATGTTGTGATGATTAATTTCATGCATGTGGATTTAGACGCATGATACTCTTGGAAATAAGTGTTACTTAGGCCTGATTAAATTATTACATAAATCCTTTCATTACAAGTGACATAAGTAAGGGACCATTCTGAACCCAACGGTTTGAGGTCTTCCCTTGCGAGGGGTGAGTGCGGCCTTAAATCTCATTTTCCCGGTTCACACCGGGTGGCGACTCCATTATTCTCTGGTTTAGTCCACCGTGGCTACTCCATACTCCCAACCGGGCCGCGAGCCCGGGACAACATGCGTCGTCCAGTTTCTGTGTCCCACACACGCGTATAACGCAAGCGCACGTATTGTTCAAGTAGTATAAAAGTATCTATCCCACGAGGACTTAAAACCTTTTGTTATTAATTTATGAAGTTAAATATTTACAAGTATCTAATGGATTGGTTGTTTGATTGGGTGGTGACTTTAAAACTTAAAACAAGTAAATAAAATTGCTTGAAAGTAGATTGAAGAAAATTCAAATTTATAAAACTATCCAGGGTTGTGAATCCTTCCAATATCTTTTTAAAAGATGAAGTGGTTATCTTACATTTGTGTAATATATTGGTTTATTAACCTAGAACACGAAATTATGTAAAATCATCTTCCGATGGTCAAATACAAATACCCAGTATAACCCAATTAATCATATTCATATGTTAACCAAGTTATCTGAATTTATTAAGATTAAGTTCCAATTATGGCTACCCCCGCCCGACAGGTATATTCCTATCCTGTAAGGAAATCTATTAAAGCGTTATCTATCCTCAAGGAAGATCGTAGGCTATTAAGTCTAAGGTCTTAAACCTAAAATCTCTTTTCCAATTTCATTTTAAGTTTACTGAATCAATCTTATTGTAGGCACTGTATTTTTGCATATAAGTCCCGATGATGAGTCTCACATGAAGGCACTACCATTTAAGTTGTGGAAGTCGCGGGAAACAGACGTCGGAAGGGAAGAGTCGGAAATTGAAACCTTGTTGGATTTAATTCGTTTGCTTAGCTTTGGGTTTGCTCGCTAAGCCTCTGTTTTAAACTTATCCTTAGCCCAAAACCCCCGCAAGTCACACACCAAGCCCATACATCACCAAACCACACACCAAAGCCTTTAACCCCACCCCCACCTCCTTCCAAAATAACAAAATCACACATTAAACAGATGCTAAAATCAAGACAAATCACCTTCCCAAATTAAAAGATTCAAATCAAATCTCATCAAGCATTTTCCTAATTCAATTAAATCATATACCAAATCAAAAGAGAAGAAATCAAATCAAATTAAATCACATCCCTAATTAAATATATTTTTCCTTATAGCACACTAATTAGATGAAATCAAATCAAATTAAATCAAGACCCTGGCTAATTCACGCCTCTCCTCTCTCTCCCTAGCACATTCACAGCCTTCTCTCTAAAAGACCATATTCTCTATCTTCTCTCTACACAGCTCTCTCGGCCCTCTTATACACTTCACACTCTCGCCACTGCCCAATGACCAAGCAATCAAAACCCTCTCGGCACACAATAGACTTCACGGTCACCAGCCCTCCACAAACAAATAGCAAACAAAGCCAATAAACCCTTCACGCTCAAAATCTAAACTAGAAGCCACACACGCCACTAACATCAACCAAATAACCTTCAAAGCCCTCACGACCAGCAGCTCTTAAACCCCATGCAAAATCCCACATCGGTTACACACTCACAATAAATGAAAGCCTTCAAGCCGACCTTACTCCACTTACCAACTCATCACTCACAGCAGCCATTCGACCGACTCACTTTGATACACCCCCTACGTAAACAATAAACTGACCATGCAATAAACCATGAATTGCCATAACACCCCACACCGACTCACAAGCAAACAAACACCAACTCACACAGGCAACCGACCAAAAGAAACTTGTGATGCAACAAAGTAGCCTTACTCCACTCACCAAATCATTCATGCCCAGACAGCCACCAAAAACTGCACTAAATCACCACCGAAAAATTCCCAGAAATAGCCCATCTTTCACCACAAAAACTGCATCTAAACTGCCTTCTTTCACCGTAAAACACAGCCCAAAAAACTTCCTTTTTTCACCGCAAAACACAGCCCAGAAAACTACCTTGAACTGCCGCATAAATTGCACCCTGAAACCCCATTAATTGCCGCACAAACAGTCCCCAAACTGCACCCCAAATACCCCAAGCAACAACCAAACACAACGACCAGAAAATACAGTGAAAACAGAGTAAACAGCAGCCCAAAACAGCGAAGCAAATGAGGAAAACAATGAACCAGTGAACCAGAGGAGTTGCGGAGTATTAACCATTCCAGCGACGTCCCAACGCACTCCCGAGAAGCGACTTAAAAGGTAAGACCTTAGGGCACCCTTTGTTATATTTTATTTTGTCGTCCTGGAAACGTCCAACCGGGTATGCAAAGTCCTATATTGAAAACGGCCAAGTTCTTTGGTCACATATTTATTGTTCCGCATTTATTTCGCATTATTAGTCTTTTATTACTTCGTATTTAATTTCCGTTTATTGTTTATATTTCCGCATTTATCAATTTAACATGTTTATGAAATTGTGTGCCTACCGTTATGTCGATTTACTTTTATGCATGCAAACTTAGATATAGAGTATATGAAAACTTAGATATAGGTTGTATGCGAACTCAGATGTAGGTTATCTTGCTTATATGTTGCGTAGACTTGGTTAGATTATTGTACAAATCATTTCAATATAAGTGGCATAAGTAAGGGACCATTCCGAACCCAACGGTTTGAGGTGTTCCCTTGCGAGGGGTGAGTGCGGCCTTAAATCATTTCCCAGTTCACACTGGGTGGCGAATCCATTTTATTTCTCCGGTTTAGTCCCCCGCGGGCTACTCCGTACTCCCGATTGGGCTGTGAGCCTGGAACAGCGTCGTCGATTTCTTTGTCCTACAGTCTTCCAACTCCACTGGGGATAAAGAATTGGCCCCAAAATAATGCCTTATAATGTTTGTGATTTTTGTTTTAGTTAGCCGTGTTTACCGTGGGTTGAAGGGGTTTAATCAAATGCACTATTAGAGCTGGGTAATGGTTTGGTGTCCTTCTTCATTCACTACCTTTCTATAAGGAAAAGCTGTGAAGGCACCTAGATAATAATTTACTCGAAGCTTACTGTGATGGACTAATTTGGAGGATCTATTGTCACCAAGGCGATAAGAGCCTAAGAGGCTTGGGTATTTAAGAGAGTTCGCTCCACCCTCCCTCTGGGGGAATCTTCAATAGGAAATTCATTTGACAGTCAGTCATACACTATAACTCGTTGGCACGTACCTTACGGTATAAAAAAAGGTGCGCTCACTTGGTCGCTCGAACCCTTGAGTGGGGAGTCTTAGTTATGGGCAATCCTTCGTCGACGTGAGCCTTTATCTACACCCCCGTAAACTCACATGTGAACCATAGTTATATGACCAATAGAAATTATTTCTTTATGCTTGTGTTTAGGACCATCATCATTTGGATTCAGTTGGACTTCTTGTGAAGAGATGTGAACTTGTTGGGCCATTTAAACTGGGACGAGTTCGTGTCCTTTGACAATTGGGCCAAAAGCTTCTAAAATGCCAATTGGCCATTTTTTGTTTAGGACTTTTATCATTTGAAGTTTTTTTAGTCATGTTATCGTAAAAGTGTAAACCTATTGGGCCTTTTCAACTGGGACAAGTTTGCACCTCGCAATATGATTGAATGCTTTAAAATGATAATCGGCCGACTTATATATCTCATACATTGCACGCATCTCATGCATCTCATGTATACACGCATCATGTTAACCCTTTGTGTCTTCAAAGCCATCATAGATATCCGTTGGGTTAGGGGTAAGAGGGAAGACTCATCAAAAAGCCGTTAGCAAACATGAGCGAATCAGAGATGATGTATCTTGTATGAATCAGTTGGAGACTAGTATCACAAAGTTTACCGAGCAACTGTAAGCTTTGACCTCCGTTGTGGCCAATATGGTCGTGCCCCACGCTGGGGGAGGCTCTGAGAATGAGAGGTGTGAGGAACCTCCGAACAAATTGAGTGATGATATCCCTGTCTTTGATGATGACATGGCTAAGTATGAAGCATGCGCCTTTGGACTGACTATATTGATAACCTTGAAAGCTAAGAACGTGGAGGTCTATGGGGATTCGATGTTGGTAGTCCGACAGATGCAAGGAGAATGGGAATTGAAGGAAGAACGGTTGAAACCCTACTTGTTCCACCTCAGGAATCTGGCACAGGCCCTCCCCAATTGAAAATTCCAGCACTTGCTGCGAGAAGAGAACCAAATGGCAGACTCATTGGCTACACTAGCCGCAACTTGGGAAAATCCAGAGAAATCGGTGATGAAACCTCTATTGTTGACAACGGCAGCAGATCTGTCTATGAGATAGAAAATGTCTTGGAATTAAAGATCAGCGATGGGAAACCTTGGTACTACGACATTCAGCGATACTTAGAACACTGAGAACTTCCAGAAGAAGCAAGTAGAAAAGACAAGATAGCCATTCAGAAGTTGGCTTCCCAATATGTGAGTTTAAATGGAGAACTGTACAAGAGGCAAGCGAATGGCATTAAGTTAAAGTGCTTAAGAAAAGGCTCAGAAGGTAATGGAAGAAGTACACGCCGGAGTATTTGGACCACACATGAATGGATTGAACTTGTCCTGCAAGATAGTCAGATAAGGTTTCTACTGGTCGACCATGGAAGTTGACTGCGCGAAGCTAGTAAAGCATTGTCACGATTTTCAAGCGCATGATAACTTGAACCATTTGCCGCACACAAAGTTGCATGGGCTGTCAGAGCCGTGGCCTTTCCCAGCATGGGGAATTGACATGATCGGAGAAATTTGACCGAACGCATCGAATGGACATCGTTTCATAGTAGTAGCAGTAGACTATTTTTCGAAATGGGTGGAAGTCGAGTCATTTCGCAACGTCACAACAAAGTAGATGGCGAAGTTCATAGCCCGGAACATCATATATCGATATGGAATGCCGCATCATGTAGTAACCGATAACGAAGTCCATTTTCAAGGAGAAACAAAGGCAATGCTGCAGAAGTACGGGATAGGACATCACAAGTCATCACCTTACAGACTGCAGGCAAATGGGGCAGTCGAGGTAGCCAACAAGACGATAAAGAGAATATTAGCCAAAGTGACAGAAAACTGTAAAGATTGGGCTGACAAGCTACTTTACGACCTGTGGGGGTACAGAACTTCTGTGAGAACTGCAACGGGAGCCACACCTTACTCTTTGGTCTATGGAATGGAAGCGGTATTACCGGTGGAAGTTGAGATACAGTCTATGCGGGTGTTAGCAGAAACAGAGTTACCTGAACGAGAATGGGCCTCGCAGAGATTTGAACAGTTAGCACTGCTGGATGAGAAGAGAATGAAGTTTTTATGTCATATGCAGTTATACCAGAAGAGGTTGGCTCGAGCATTCAACAAGAATGTGCGTCCTACCAAGCTCAGAAAAGGTGATCTGGTGCTTAAGCAGTCGAAGCCATCGACGAAAGACTTGAGAGGAAAGTTCAGACCTAACTGGGAAGGACCCTACATAGTCAAGAAAGTGATGGGGAATGGGGCAGTGAGACTGTCAGACATAGAAGGGAACGAGTTCACCGAGCCAATCAATGTGGACAAGTTGAAGTAATATTTTTCCTGAGAAAGAGAAGACCAAGCGATCTCTGGGAGAACTGGCAGAATACCTAACCCATGGGATAGGAAATTCATCCATGCATGCATGCATACACGTAATGTACTTGCAATTTTTGTGTTTGTTTTGTGTTTGCGGGTTTCAGACAAAATGGAACTAAACAATCACCAGAAAAGAAACGGCAAGAAGAAACTATAAGCAGACCCAGGGGCGACCAGAGACATGCGTAGGCACATGGCACCAAAGAGCACAATGCGGGTCTAACCCATCCGGAACATGGATTACCTCCACACATGCATACATACATATCGCATGCACACATTTTATTCTGTTGTTTTTTTTGTGTTCACATGTCTCGAAGAAAAGAAGGAAAAGCGGCAAAATACAAGCAAGCTGAGAGCAACAAAATAGTATCAATAGTTTTCAGAAATGGATCCACAGGGTTGAGGCCCACACATAATCATCAGTTTTGGGAATGAACCCTCAGGGTTGAGGCTCGCGCTACCAATAGTTTTCAAGAATGAATCTCAGTTATTAGTGGTTGAAGAATTCCAGTGAAGTGAAAAAAAAAAGTCCTTGATGGCTAAGCATATGTCAGGTGATGAAATTGTTTACTGTAGGGTGAAACCTTAGAAATGATAAGTGGGAGATGTGCTCTCATCCTGTATTCTGAGTAGTTGATCTCGGCTAGACTCACGAGCACATGATTACGGGATCTTAGCAGTATAAGCATGAGTAGTTAGCGAAATGACTAGTTGAAGAGATGGCGGATCAGTGAATGACTGTTTGCCTAGATTTCCATCTTTGTTTACTTATGCTACAATATGTGATATGGTTGGAAACAAAGAAAAAGTCTTGAAAAGAAAAGGAAAAAATAGACCACCTATAACCGATAAGCGTGAAGCTACCCGTGGGCGAGTATTAGGGCCACCATGAGGAGAAATGCTACATTAAAGGGTAGGTGTGCGAAAAAAAAGAGAAAGAGAGAAAAGAGAAAAAGAAAAAGAAAAAAAGAAAAAGAAAATTCAAAAGAAAAACAAAAAGAAAATTCAAGAAAGAGACGAAAGAAAAAAAAACCATATCATGTTGAGTACGAGGAAGTAATCACAGAGTATGATCAAGACATCTCGGTTGGTTAGACCCACTGATCCAATTCTCCGAGATAAAATCATCGAGTTGGCTTACTTAAGGATTAAACTGTGAAGGAGCCTTGGCACACACACACTTGTATTAAGTACCTTGAAGGTTCTCTGGTTTCAACACGAAGCATCATTTGAGGACGAAAATATTTTAGCTATCGGGATTATCTCGTGAGAAGTAGTATTTATGAAAGCAGCAAAAGAACAGAAAGATGGATCAAGTCTGGGGGCGACCAGCCCACCCTTTTCCCACACATCATCAGAATACCGGGTATGGCACTCCGGGTATGGAGACATGACCGGCGTAAACACACACGTATAACGCAAGCGCACGTATCGTTCAAGTAGTATAAAAATATCAATCCCACGAGGACTTAATATCTAATCTATTAATTTTATGAGGTCAAATGATTACTAGTATCTAACAGGTTGTTGGATTGATTTGAAATGTTGACGATTCTAAATTTAAAAACAAGTAAATAACATTGTTCGAAAGTAGATTTTAAGAAAATTTAATATTAAAAACTATCTAGGGTTGTGATTTCTTCCAATATCATTTTAAAGATGAAGTGGGTATCTTAAAGTTGGGTAATATATTGATTTATTAACCTGGAACACTAAATTATGTGTAAGCCTCTGTCGATGGTCAGACACAAATACCCAGTTTAACCCAATTGAACCATATGTCTATGTCAACCAAATTATCTGGATTCATTAAGTTTAAGTTCCAATTATGGCTACCCCGCCCGACAGGTATATTCCTATCCTGTAAGGAAATCTATTAAAGGGTTATCTATCCTCAAGGAAGATCGTGGGCTATTAAGTCTAAGGTCTTAAACCTAAAATCCCTATGTCTAGTTCATTTTAGATTTACCAGTTCAATTTTATTAATGGCCAGTTAATAAAAAGCATTAGGATTAAGACTCAATAAATAAACTTTATATTACCCAAACTATAATTTAACCCCTTATAAACCGGTGATATTGGATTTCATCACAACCCCAGATAACTGGCTTAGTTACGACACATATTTACAGGTAGTAAAAACTTAAATAAAAGAAAAGACATAAAGTAAATACTAAAATTAAATACTTAAAAGTAAATGCTGTGAAAGTAAAGTAAATTGCTGAAAAGTAAATGCTGAAAAGTAAATAAAGTAAAATTACAATAAAGAAAATGCTGAGGTAAAAGGATCCACTTTTATTATTTCTATTTTAGATATCTCCCTTAATATAATATATTAACTTTGCATGATAATTACCAACCAGCCATATAGGCGGTATCCAGATATTAGTCAAAATTTAATAATTAATTACCAACCGACCAATATGGCGGTATCCTCGTTAAGTCAGGTTTTAACTAGTTTATAATTATTAATTAAGGGAGATTAATCTAAATATATAATAAAAGTTTTACCTTTTACCCAGCAAAGGGGAGTTACCTCCTCATTACTGAAAAGTAAAAACTGAAAATTAAAGAAAGAAAGAAAGAAAAGTACTGTGCGTAAAAGTAAATTGCGGAAAGTAAAAACTGAAAAAGTAAAGAAAAGAAAGTGCGAAAGCGGAAATTAATTACTGAAAGCTGTAAATAAACAAACAAGATACAATCTTCTTAGTATTCTTAAGGAATTCTTAGAAGAAAGTATGAATTTTACAAATGAAATGGCTTGGTATTTATAGGCAAAATTTTGCCACCATCAAATCATCAATCAATTTCTCCACCAAATCCATTATAATTTCTCCACTAATTACTCCACCAAATCCATAATTGCTCCACTAATTGCTTATCTTGTTTGGTGGTGATTTGATAATTTTTATTAATTATTTATTAATTAATATTTTGCTTTGAAAATGATTGATAATGACTTTAATAATTACACTCCACACACTTCTGGATGGTTCATCACTTTCGGTCATGAAATCTTCAGAATTCGAAAATATTTTCTCTTTCAAAGTTGTAGATCGTTGAGTCTTCTTTAATCTGGCACTTGAATCAGCTCAATCCGATATCTGAGTAAAAAGTTATGGCCAAACTACGACAGATGCGCAAAACTGGAATTTCCAAAACTGCACTTCGTCAAAACGCCCTTTCAAGTTTCCAATCTCCAAAATTAATATATCAAGTCCAATAATTGCCCTTATTTGATCCAAATTTCATCCTAAATGATTTCATTGAGTCCCGATATTATTTTATCTCCAAAATAAACTAAAACACATCAAAACGTTCATCAAACCCGAGAAACTAAACAAAATATTAAGTTAAAGGGGCGGTAAATATTGATATATTTTCCGCTCATCACACCCCCAAACCTAACATTTTGCTAGTCCTCGAGCAAAACACAAAATAAAATACAAGAAACAATTAAAATTAACTAAGCCACTTTCGTAGGGATCACGGTTGCATTTAGCATATGCAACAAGCCTTTAAACCCCTAGGTGTCCCTAGTGGACGAGTTGTAGTCTCGTGAGGGTTTACAGCAATGATACCCACAAACATTTTACAAAAGTAAAAAGGTAGTAAAACTAATGCACACAAAAGCAAAAAGACAAGCGAAAGAGAAGAATAAAGATGTAGTGACTAATCAGGTGAAACTTCTACTCCAAGTTACTAGTTGTTTTGTTTATTCTAAATTACTGAATAAGTAAATTCTCCGATTATATTTACCATTCTCCATATACACAGCCAACAAAATATTAATCAACTCATTTTTGCCCACAACAGTCATAAGTGCAGTTGATAAGAGAGTAATATTTTTGTCCTAAAGTTCTATCAGATTTCACACTTTTTGGAGCAATGGAATAAATTTTCTCATTTTTCTGATTTTTTTTTTTTTGATTTTGACTATTTATTTATATACAATACCTTCCGTCTATGTAGCGAGCTTTGGGTCGGTGGCTCCCAAACCAGTTGGCTTTAGGGCACCAGGTGTTAAGACACCCCTACGGACTTAATTACTCAGACTTCAGATATATATATTTTGCAGTATCTTTGATCCATGTACGAGCTTTGGGCCAATGACTCCCAAACCAGTTGGTTTTAGGGCACTAGGTGTTAAAACACCCTTACAGACTTAATAACCCGGATCTTAGATACTTTATTTTTTTACATCGAAATTTTTTTTTTTACTCCATCACTTTATAGATGCTTCCTCCAATTAAACTAGAGCACGGAATATTACAAACTTTTCAATTACAGCTCATGTCTGTATGTTTTATGTATGTTGATAATACCTGTCAACTGAGCATATGAAGATCCATTTTAGTCAGTATTATGGAGAATTCACAAATTAAATAATTCAAAATGAAATAAACAAAAATTAACTTATTTCGAAATATGGTTTGAAATACGTCTCAGGAGTGGAAACTCCTTACTCGGCTATCTCTTACCAATTCACCTTTTTAGTCAAAATAAAAACACAAAAATGCAAAATATTTTTGTAATTTTTGAAAATTTTTCAATTTTTTTGTATTTTTCGAAAAATTTTGGACTAAAAATAAAACACAAAAACAAACAAGTACTATTAACTATTACCTCACCCCCAAACCTAAATGAGACATTGTCCCCAATGTCTTAAACAGTGAAGAAGAGTTTAGAAAATAATACCTGGTTAGCTGAAATTCTACAGGAAATTAAAGGTTAAGATCCAGATTTATTCGACGCCTCTTACCACGATCGTCCTCGGACCAATTTATCTTTGAAATGATAGGGTCAACTTTCGGTTCATAGGCTATGAGTTGGTCATTAGATCCGGAGCAGTTCTGGCAGTAAAGAGGAGTTCTTTCAAAGGTTTTGACACGAACCCATTTCTCCGAGCATCATCAAGAAACACACAAAGAAAATCATAAAATCCATCAACGTTGAGTAGTCCAAGCGGTTTCTGGTGTATGTTCAGGTTCGCCCAAGATAGTACTATAAAAATTTCCTCCAATGTACCCAAGCCACCTGGCAAAGCAATAAAAGCATCAGAACGGTTAATCATTTCTACCAGTCGTTCAGACATACCTGGCACGATCAGTTCCTCTCCGTTTGATGATCCAATAAGATTGCCTCTGCCAAGGGTTTTGGGATGATTCCCAAAACGTGACTGCCTCCTTCCTGTACGGCCTTTGAAACGATCCCCATAAGTCCAAGATTCCTCCGCCATATATTAAGTGCATATTCCTTGCAGCTAAGACTCGACCCAATTCCTGTGCTGCTTCTATGTATTGTGGTTTAGTACCAACACTACTACCGCAAAACACACAAATGTTTTCAACTCGTCTTCTTGAAGTGGCTTCCATTTTTTACTCTGGATGTCTTCAAAAGTGCAATGATGGCTGAATTTATAGTACCTGAAAAAGGGTGAGTAAAAATAGCACAAGTATCTTCCAAAGGACGATTAGTAGCGAAAAATATCGTGATAGTCAAAAGGTCTGGATCCTGTCGGAGAAAAAGAAAAACAAAAACAAATTACAATTATTAAGAAAAGACAAAGAGATATAATATTTACAAGAAAAGTAACGGCTTGATTGACGTCTATGCGTCAGGGACAAGCTTCCCATCCAATTTTCTTATAAATTGGCAAACAGGGTCTTTTTGAGTCAGATTCCCGAGACTTAACTGTTGTCTTTCTTTTTGGAATTGTGTATGTAATTTGCGAATGGCTATGTGAACATATCCACTGGGATGCGTCTCAAGAGTTAAAGATATATCATCTAAAGACTCCTTACTCAAGCCATCCCTAATGAATTTAATTTTATCTTCGCGATTATCAGACACCATTCCTAAAGAACGACAACGAGTATTGCAATTAAATCGTGCACATTTGTAACAAACACCCATTTGCTTAGCTCTACGTTTCTTTGCATAGGTGCTTCTTCCAAAACCAGGCAGATGTGAAATAAAAGAGTCAGAAGACTCACCTGCCAATCGGACTCGTGCTTCAATTACCCAACGAATGTCATTGGGCAACATGGATCGTCAGTAGTCTCATTCGTTCCAAGCGAGCTTTGTAAACTTTCATTAGAGATTTTTGAGGGAGAGAAGGAAATTGCTTGTGAAGATTTGCGAGAGCTTCTTCCATCTTAATCTGCAAAAACTAAACACACAAAATTAAATCACACAAAATCACAATATATACACAAATTGCATGGGTTGCCTCCCTGCGAGCGCTAAGTTTAAAGTCGTCAGCTAGACGTTACTTCTCGAACGTTTATGCTGGATCTGAAAGTGTGACACTTTCTTTTTGTCGCCAAATGATTCTCCCCAGTAGTGCTTGACACGCTGACTGTTAACTTTGAATGTGTTGTTGGTATTGGGATCCAGTAACTCAACAGCTCCATATGGTAAAACCTGAGTGATCACAAATGGTCCAGACCACCTAGATTTCAACTTTCCAGGGAAAAGTTTCAACCTCGAGTTGTACAACAACACCTGCTGCCTTGGTTCCAACTGTCTGTGCACTATTTTTCGGTCATGCCATTTCTTTGTCTTTTCCTTGTATAATTTGGCATTGTCATAAGCCTGTAGGCGAAATTCCTCCAATTCGTTGAGTTGGTGAAGTCTTTTCTCTCCTGCAGCTTGTGAATCAAATTCAACTTCTTCAGTGCCCAGTACGCCTTGTGTTCAAGCTCAACTGGTAGATGGCACGCTTTCCCAAACACCAATCGATATGGTGACATACCAATGGGTGTCTTGTAAGCTGTTGTAGGCCCATAATGCATCATCTAGTTTTGTTGACCAGTCCCTCCTTGTTGATCCAACGGTTCTTTCTAGGATTCTTTTGATTTCCCTGTTTGAAACCTCAACCTGTCCATTTGACTGTGGATGGTAAGCAGTGGCAACCTTGTGAGTAACTCCGTATTTGGATAGGAGTGCATCGAAGTATCTGTTGCAGAAATGAGAGCCACCATCACTGATAATTGCCCGAGGTGTTCCGAATCGAGTGAAAATGTTCTTTTTCAGGAATTTGATCACACTTTTGAATCATTGGATGGCAGTGCAATTGCTTCGACCCATTTGGAGACGTAGTCTACAGCAACCAGGATGTACAAGTTTCCAAATGATGGAACAAAGGGTCCCATGAAATCAATACCCCACATCGAATATTTCCACTTCCAGAATGTTTTGCAACGGTCCTTCATTTCTCCTGGAAATATTCCCGTTCTCTGGCACCTGTCACATTGAAAAGCAAAAAGATAAGCATCTTTAAAAAGTGGGGCCAGAACAAACCTGATTGAAGGACTTTGGCTGCAGTTTTGTTTCCGCTGAAGTGTCCGCCATATGGTGATGAATGACAGTGTTGCAAAACACTGTTGATTTCCTCCTGTGGAACACATCGTCTCAGTAGTTGATCAGCACACCGTTTGAACAGGTACGGTTCATCCCAGACATAAGTTTGACTTCTTTGAAGAACTTTTTCCGTTGCTGAGTTGTCCATTCCAACGGCCATTTTCCTGACACAATGTAATTGACATAGTCAGCATACCAAGGGACTTCCTGTTGTTTATGGAAAACAGTTGTTCATCTGGAAAAGTTTCTTTGATTGAAGGATCTTTGTCAGCTGTTTCTCCATTCTCGAGCCTCGATAGATGATCTGCCACCTGATTCTCTGTTCCTTTCCTGTCTCGAATCTCCACGTCGAATTCTTGCAGAAGAAGTATCCAACGGATCAATCTGGGTTTGGCATCTTTCTTGTGATCAGATATTTGATTGCTGAATGATCTGTGTAGACCACCACTTTGGGACCCAACAGATAGGAGCGGAATTTGTCAAAAGCGTACACAACTGCGAGCAACTCCTTTTCGGTGTTTGTGTAGTTGAGTTGAGCTTCATTTCAAGTTCTGCTGGAGTAGTAAATGGTGTGGAAAATCTTTGCTTTGCGTTGTCCCAAAACTGCACCTACAGCAAAATCACTAGCATCACACATTACCTCGAATGGAAGGGTCCAATCTGGTGCTACAATGATGGGGGCAGAAATCAGCTTCTGTTTTAAGATTTCAAAGGCTTTCTGGCATTCTGTGGTGAAGTTGAAAGGCACATCCTTTTCCAGAAGATTGCAAAGAGGTTTAGCAATCTTGGAAAAGTCTTTGATAAATCTCCTGTAAAAACCTGCATGTCCAAGAAAACTTCGAATACCTTTAACTGATGTTGGTGGAGGTAGTTTTTCAATTGTCTCTATCTTTGCTTTGTCTACCTCAATCCCCTTTTGTGAGATCCGGTGTCCAAGAACAATGCCTTCCTGCACCATGAAGTGGCATTTCTCCCAATTGAGTACCAGGTTTGTATCTTCGCACCTTTGTAATACCTGTTCCAAATTTTGCAAACAATGGTCAAAAGAATCTCCAAACACAGAAAAATCATCCATAAAAACCTCCATACTCTGCTCCAGCATGTCTGAGAAAATGGCCATCATGCAACGCTGAAATGTGGCAGGGGCATTACATAATCCAAATGGCATCCTGCGGAAAGCAAAAGTACCATAGGGACATGTAAAGGTAGTTTTCTCCTGGTCTTCTGGTGCGATGGCAATCTGATTGTACCCTGAATATCCGTCCAGAAAGCAATAGAACTCATGTCCTGCCAACTGTCTAACATCTGGTCAATAAATGGTAGCGGAAAATGGTCCTTTCTTGGCTTTGTTGATTTCCTGTAATCCATGCATACTCTCCATCCAGTCACTGTTCTTGTTGGGATCAATCGTTCTTTTCATTGGTGACCACAGTAATTCCTCCTTTCTTTGGTACACACTGCATAGGACTTACCCAAGTGCTATCTGAGATGGGGTAAATGATGCCAGCATCCAACCATTTGATGATTTCTTTCTTCACAACTTCCTTCATGATTGGATTGAGTCTCCGTTGATGCTCCACTGTGGGTTTGTACTCATCATTCATCAGAATCTTGTGCATGCAAAATGATGGACTAATGCCTCGAATGTCTGCTATAGTCCAGCCAATGGCTCTTTTTGTGCTCTCGTAAACTCTTAGTAGCTTTTCTTCCTGCTCCAATGTTAGTGAAGAAGAAATAATAACAGGTAATTCAGAAGAGTTTCCAAGAAATGCATACCTGAGATGGCTCGGAAGTAACTTTAGTTCCAGCTGTGGTGGTTCTTCAATCGAAGGTTTGATTCGATCTTTCTTTGGCAGTTCCAAGCTTTCAACTGGTGGTGTTGCTTTGAATCGGAATGGTTTGTCAAGGTAGTTGATACATTCCAGGATTTCAGCATCTAGCTCGCTGTCAGTCATATTGGTGATGCAAGCTTCAAGTGTATCCGTGGGATTTGGCTCAGTTCTGAATGATATTATCAACAACATCAACTCTGAAGCATTCTTCTTCTTCCTTTTCATCGCTTGGAAATTTCATAGCTTTGAAAACATTAAAGGTCACTTCTTGGTCCTGCACTTTCATGGTTAGTTCTCCTTTTTGCACATCAATTACAGTTTTACCTGTAGCCAAAAATGGTCTCCCAAGAATGATAGGTATTTCTTTGTCTTCTTCCATGTCAAGGATGATGAAGTCTGCTGGAAGGATGAGTTTGTCAACTTTGACCAGCACATTTTCAACGACTCCTCTCGGAAATGCGAGTGTTCGATCAGCAAGTTGCAAAGATATTGAGGTAGGCATTGCTTCTCCAATTTGCAGTTTCCTGTAAATAGAAAAAGGCATTAAATTAACACTGGCACCTAAATCACATAAAGCCTTACCGATGTAATGTTCTCCAATGGTGCATGGAACTGTGAAACTGCCAGGATCTTTCAACTTCGGGGGAAGCTTCCTCTGAATGATGGCGCTGCATTCTTCTGTCAAAGCTACTGTCTCGTAATCTCCCAATCTCCGTTTTCGTGAAAGAATGTCTTTCATGAATTTGACATAGCTGGGCATTTGTTCCAAGGCTTCTGCAAATGGGATGTTGATGTGCAGCTTTTTGAATATCTCCAGGAAACGAGCAAACTGTTTGTCCAGTTTGTTTTTCTGAAGACGCTGAGGAAATGGTGGTGGTGGAGTGATCTGTTCTTTTTCTTTTTCCTTTGCTTCTTTTTCTTCCATCTGTGGAACTGCATCTTTTGGAACTTCCTCAGCAGCTGTTTGACTCCAACATCTTTGTTGATTTCAGTACCACTCTTTAAGGTAATGGCTTGACATTGCTCCTTCCCTCGGTTCCTTGGATTTGGTTCTGTGTTGCTGGGAAGATTACCTGGCGGTCTGTAACTCTGAGCATTGGCCAGTTGGTCCGATTTGATTCTCCAGTGCTTTGATGGAAGCTGATTGGCTCTGAATCATAGCTTCATATCTTTTTAATTGAGCTAACATCTCTGCCATCACTGGTTCATTTGTCTGCTCCTGGCCTTTGTTCTGTTGCTGGAATCCAGGTGGTGGATAGTTCCGCTGTTGGCCTGAATTGTTGCTCCATGAAAAATTAGGATGATTCCTCCACCCTGGGTTGTAGGTGTTGGAATATGGATTGTTCCCCTGCCTGTTGAAATTGTTGACATAATTCACCGTTTCTTCATGTTGATTTGATTCTGGTGTTCCTCCATATGGTGAACTTGTGGATCCAGTGGTAAGAGTCTCCATGAATTTGCATATTTGATCTAGCTTGGTGTTGACTGCTGTATTAGCTCCAACTTCATAAATTCCTGCAATTCTTTGAATCAAACTTCTTTCTGTTGGCCACAAAGAGTTGTTGTTGGCCATTTCTTCAATTAGTTCCCAGGCTTGATCTTCTCCTTTTGCCATTAAAGCTCCTCCAGCAGCAGCATCAATTGTGGTTCTCATTATTCCAGAAAGTCCATTATAAAATGTTTGGACTTGAAGCCATTTTGGAATTCATGGTGTGGACATTTCCGGAGTAAATCTTTGTACTTTCCCAAGCTTCGTAGAGAGAGTTCTGAGTCTTGTTGCACAAAGGATGTGATGTCATTCCTCAGCTTTCCGGTTCTGGCTGGTGGAAATACTTTGCAAGAAATTTGGTGGCTAAGTGTTTCCATGTTGTGATAGAACCTGCTGGTAATGAATGTAGCCAAGCTTTAGCTCTGTCCTTCAAGGAGTATGGGAAAACACGCAGTCTCATTGCTTCTTCAGCTTCTCGGTTGTAATTGAAAGTACCGCAAACTTCCAGGAAGTTGCTGATGTGGGCATTAGGATCTTCAGTTGCATTTCCTCCAAACTGAACTGACTGCTGAATCATCTGAATGCAAGTTTTGATGTCACCTGCATTTGCTGGTAATGGAGGGAAGTACAATACATGAAATGAGTCTGTCAACCACCGGAATGGTTCTGTCTCGAATGGGAATTGGTGGTGCAACCTCCAAAGGTTCAGGTTCCATGTTGACTAAAGCTTCTTGGGCTTCTCGCCTTTCTTCTCAACTGTCTGATAGTTCTTTCAATTTCTGGGTCAAGCGGTCGGAGTTCAAAGCTTCTGGTTCGTCTCATGAAGTTTCTGAGAACCTGAAACACAAGAAAACAAAAACAATAAGTAAAAAGAAATTAGATACAAGTAAAGTATCTAACCCCTAAACTAATAATAAAAGATAAATAAGTCCCCGGCAACGGCGCCAAAAACTTGACCGGCGTAAACACACACGTATAACGCAAGCGCACGTATCGTTCAAGTAGTATAAAAATATCGATCCCACGAGGACTTAATACCTAATTATTAATTTTATGAGGTCAAATGATTACTAGTATCTAACAGGTTGTTTGATTGATTTGAAATGGTGACGATTCTAAATTTAAAAACAAGTAAATAAAATTGTTCGAAAGTAGATTTAAGAAATTCAATATTAAAAACTATCTAGGGTTGTGATTTCTTCCAATATCTTTTTAAAGATGAAGTGGTTATCTTAAAGTTGGGTAATATATTGATTTATTAACCTGGAACACTAAATTATGTGTAAGCCTCTGTCGATGGTCAGACACAAATACCCAGTTAACCCAATTGAACCATATGTCTATGTCAACCAAATTATCTGGATTCATTAAGTTTAAGTTCCAATTATGGCTACCCCCGCCCGACAGGTATATTCTATCCTGTAAGGAAATCTATTAAAGGGTTATCTATCCTCAAGGAAGATCGTGGGCTATTAAGTCTAAGGTCTTAAACCTAAAATCCCTATGTCTAGTTCATTTTAGATTTACCAGTTCAATTTATTAATGGCCAGTTAATAAAAAGCATTAAGATTAAGACTCAATAAATAAACCTTTATATTAACCCAAACTATAATTTAAACCCTTATAAACCGGTGATATTGATTTCATCACAACCCCATATAACTGCTTAGTTACGACACATATTACAGGTAGTAAAAACTTAAATAAATAAAAGAATAAAGTAAAATACTAAAAATTAAATACTGAAAAGTAAATGCTGAAAGTAAATTGCTGAAAAGTAAATTGCTGAATGAAAAGTAAATTGCTTGATGATGGAAGTAAATAAGTAAAATTACAATAAAGAAAAATGCTGAGGTAAAGGATCCACTTTTATTATTTCTATTTTAGATATCTCCCTTATATAATATATTAACTTTGCATGATAATTACCAACCAGCCATATAGGCGGTATCCAGATTAAGTCAAATTAAAATTAATTACCAACCGACCAATATGGCGGTATCCTCGTTAAGTCAGGTTTTAACTAGTTTATATATTATAATTAAGGGAGATTAATCTAAATATTAGTAATAAAAGTTTTACCTTTTACCCAGCAAAGGGGAGTTACCTCCTCATTACTGAAAAGTAAAAACTGAAAATTAAAGAAAGAAAGAAAAGTACTGTGCGTAAAAGTAAATTGCGGAAAGTAAAAACTGAAAAGTAAAGAAAAGAAAGTGCGAAAGCGGAAATTAATTACTGAAAGCTGTAAATAAACAAACAAGATACAATCTTCTTAGTATTCTTAAGGAATTCTTAGAAGAAAGTATGAATTTTACAAATGAAATGGCTTGGTATTTATAGGCAAAATTTTGCCACCATCAAATCATCAATCAATTTCTCCACCAAATCCATTATTAATTTCTCCACTAATTACTCCACCAAATCCATAATTGCTCCACTAATTGCTTATCTTGTTTGGTGGTGATTTGATAATTTTATTAATTATTTATTAATTAATATTTTGCTTTGAAAATGATTGATAATGACTTTTAATAATTACACTCCACACACTTCTGGATGGTTCATCAATTTCGGTCATGAAATCTTCAGAATTCGAAAATATTTCTCTTTCAAAGTTGTAGATCGTTGAGTCTTCTTTAATCTGGCACTTGAATCAGCTCAATCCGATATCTTGAGTAAAAAGTTATGCCCAAATATGACAGATGCGCAAAACTGGAATTTCCAAAACTGCACTTCGTCAAAACGCCCTTTCAAGTTTCCAATCTCCAAAATTAATATATCAAGTCCAATAATTGCCCTTATTTGACCCATATTTCATCCTAAATGATTTCATTGAGACCCGATATTATTTTATCTGCAAAATAAACTAAAACACATCAAAACATTCATCAAACCCGAGAGAAACTAAACAAAATATTAAGTTAAAGGGGCGTAAATATTGATATATTTTCCGCTCATCAAGACAACAACCGCGACACCTCGGGTATGGGTTTAGACGTTGGGTATGCACTCCAGTATTGAGACACAACCGCGACACCTTGGGTATGGGGTTAGCATGCCGGGAATGGAGGCACAACTGCGACACCTCGGGTATGGGGTTTAGCACGTCGGGTTTGGCACTCCGGGTATGGAGACACAACCGCGACACCTTGGGTATGGGGTTTAGCACTCCGGGTATGGCACTCCGGGTATGGAGACACAACCGCGACACCTCGGGTATGGGGTTTAACATGTCGGGTATGGCACTCCTTGTATGAAGACACAACCGTGACGCCTCGGTTATGGGGATTAGCACGCCGAGTATGGCACTCTGAGTATGGAGACACAACCATAACACTTCGGGTATGGGGTTTAGCACGCCGAGTATGGTACTCCGGGTATGGAGACACAACCTCGACACCTCGGATATGGGGTTTAGCACGTCGGGTATGGCATTCCGGGTATGGAGACACAACCGCGACACCTCGGGTATAGGGTTTAGCACACCGGGTATGGCACTCCGGGTATGGAGACGCAACCGTGACACCTCGGGTATGAGGTTTAGCATGCTGGGCATGGCACAACAACATCAACTCAGTTCGAAGTAACAGGAAAGTCAAGTGGCAGCTGGCGAGCCAGGTAAGTAAAATTACATTGCATAACTTTGATAGGATTGTCATTATCACACACTGCACAATTCCATCAAAGTGGGGGCGACTGTAGGCACTGCATTTTTGAATATAAGTCCCGATGATGAGTCACACATGGAGGCACTACCATTTAAGTTACGGAAGTCGAGGGAAATAGACGTCGAAGGGAAGAGTCATAAATTGACACCTTGTTGGATTTAATTCGTTTGCTTAGCTTCGGGTTTACTCGTTAAGCCTCTGTTTTAAACTTATCCTTATCCCAAAACCCCCGCAAGTCACACACCAAGCCCATACAACACCAAACCACACACCAAGCCCACCAAAACAAACCAAATACAGGCCCAAAACCTTTAACCCCATGCCCACCTCCTTCCAAAATAACAAAATCACACATTAAACACATGCTAAAATCAAGACAAATCACCTTCCCAAATTAAAAGATTCAAATCAAATCTCATCAAGCACTTTTCTAATTCAATTAAATCATATCCCTAATCAAAATAGAAGAAATCAAATCAAATTAAATCACATCCCTAATTAAATAGATTTTTCCTTATAGCACACTAATTAGAAGATATCCCCATAATTACACAAAATCTTTTCCCTATTCGCATAAGGATAACCTCAACCTTTGCCTATAAAAAGAAGCCAAAACCAACTCTTCAAGACCCTGGCTAATTCACGCCCCTCCTCTCTCTCCCTAGCACATTCACACCCTTCTCTCTAAAAGACCCTATTCTCTCTCTTCTCTCTACACAGCTCTCTCGGCCCTCTTATACACTTCACACTCTCGCCACTGCCCACTGACCAAGCAATCAAAACCCTCTCGGCACACAATAGACTTCACGGTCACCAGCCCTCCATAAACAAATAGAAAACAAAGCCAATAAACCCTTCACGCTCAAAATCTAAACTAGAAGCCACACACGCCACTAACATCAACCAAATACCCTTCAAAGCCCTCACGACCAGCAGCCCTTAAACCCCATGCAAAATCCCACATCGGTTGCGCACTCACAATAAATGAAAGCCCTCAAGCCGACCTTACTCTACTCACCAACTCATCACTCACAGCAGCCACTTGACCGACTCACTTTGATACACCCCCTACATAAACAATAAACTGACCATGCAATAATCCACGAATTGCGATCACACCCCACACCGACTCACAAGCAAACAAAAACCGACTCACACAGGAAACAGACCAAAAGAAACCCTTGATGTAACAAAGTAGCCTTACTCAACTCACCAACTCATTCACGCCCAGACAGCCCCGAAAACTGCACTAAATCACCACCGAAAACTGCCCAGAAATAGCCCCTCTTTCACCATAAAAACTGCATCTAAACTGCCTTTTTTTCACAACAAAACACAGCCCAGAAAACTTCCTTCTTCCACCGCAAATCACAGCCCAGAAAACTGCATTGAACTGTCGCATAAATTGCACCCTTAAACCCCTTTAATTACCGTACAAACAGTCCCAAAACTGCACCCCAAATACCGCAAGCAACAACCAAACACAATGACCAGAAAATATAGCAAAACAGAGCAAACAGCAGCCCAAAACAGCGAAGCAATGGAGGAAAACAATGAACCAGTGAACCGGATGAGTTACGGAGCATTAACCATTCCGGCGACGTCCCAACGCACTCCCGAGAAGCGACTTAAAAGGTAAGACCTGAGGGCACCCTTTGTTATATTTTATTTTGTCGTCCTGGAAACGGCATGCTCGGTTGGACGTGGAATACGTCCAACCGGGTATGCAAAGTCCTATATTGAAAACGGCCAAGTTCTTTGGTCACATATTTATTGTTCCGCATTTATTTCTCATTATTAGTCTTTTATAATTTCGCATTTAATTTCCGTTTATTGTTTATATTTCCGCATTTATCAATTTAACATGTTTATGAAATTATGTGCCTACCGTTATGTCGATTTACTTTTATGCATGCAAACTTAGATATAGGTTATATGCAAACTTAGATATATGTTGTATGCGAACTCAGATGTAGGTTATCTTGCGTATATGTTGCGTAGACTTGGTTAGATTATTGCACAAATCCATTCCGAACCCAACGGTTTGAGGTCTTCCCTTGCGAGGGGTGAGTGCAGCCTTAAATCATTTCCCAGCTCACACTGGGTGGCGAATCCATTTTATTTCTCCGGTTTAGTCCCCCGCGGGCTACTCCGTACTCCCGACCGGGCCGCGAGCCTGGAACAGCGTCGCCAATTTCTGTGTCCTACAGTCTGGCGACTCCACTGGGGATAGAGAATCGGCCCCGAAATAATGCCTTGTAATGTTTGTGATTTTTGTTTTAGTTAACCGTGTTTACCGTGGGTTGAAGGGGTTTAATCAAAGGCACTATTAGAGCTGGGTAATGGTTTGGTGTCTTCCTTCATTCACTACCTTTATATAAGAAAAAGCTGTGAAGGCACCTAGATAATCATTTACTCGAAGCTTACCGTGATGGACTAATTTGGAGGACCTATTGTTTATTCCTGTCACCAAGGCGATAAGTGCCTAAGAGGCTTGGGTATTTAAGAGAATTCGCTCCACCCTCCCTCTGGGGAATCTTCAATAGGAAATCCATTTGACAGTCAGTCATATACTATAACTCGTTGGCACGTACCTTACGGGATAAAAAAGGTGCGCTCACTTGCTTGCTCGAATCCTTGAGTGAGGAGTCCTAGTTGTGGGCAATCCTTCATCAACGGGAGCCTTTGTCTACACCCCCGTAAACTCACATGTGAATCATAGTTATATGACCAATAGAAATTATTTCTTTATGCTTGTGTTTAGGACCATCATCATTTTGATTCAGTTGGACTTCTTGTCAAGAGATGTGAACTTGTTGGGCCATTTAAACTGGGACGAGTTCGTGTCCTTTGACAATTGGGCCAAAAGCTTCTGAAATGCCAATGGGCCATTTCGTGTTTAGGCCTTTTATCATTTGAAGTTGTTTAGTCATGTTATCGTAAAAGTGTAAACCTGTTGGGCCTTTTCAACTGGGACAAGTTTGCACCTCGCGATAGTATGATTGAATACTTTAAAATGATAATGAGTCGACTTATATATCTCATACATCGGACGCATCTCAAGCATCTCTTACATACACGCATCATGTTAACTCTTTGTGTCTTAAAAGCCATCATAGATATCCGTTGGGCTAGGGGTAAGATGGAAGACTCATCAAAAAACCGTTAGCAAACATGAGCGACTCAGAGAATGAGGTATCTCATATGAATCAGTTGGAGACTAGTCTCACTAAGGTTACCGAGCAACTGCAAGCTTTGACCGTCGCTGTGGCCAATATGGCTGTGCCCCACGCTGGGGGAGGCTCTGAGAATGAGAGGTGTGAGGAACCTCCGAACAGATTGAGTGATGATATCCCTGTCTTTGATGATGACATGGCTGAGTATGAAGCATGGGCCTTTGGACTGACTGCATTTATATCCTTGAAAGCTAAGAACGTGGAAGTCTTTGGGGACTTGATGTTGGTAGTCCGATAGATGCAAGGAGAATGGGAATTGAAGGAAGAATGGTTGAAACCCTACTTGTTCCACCTCAGGAATCTGGCACAGGCCCTCCCCAATTGTAAATTCCAGCACTTGCCGGAGAAGAGAACCTGACCGGCGTAAATGTTGGACAATTATGACCCATAGCGTCACTATTTGTACAGATCATGGTGTTGTTGTACAAATTAACTATGTGACAAAGAGATTGCACTCTTATCATTTGTGATTAGATCACCTGGATGTATAAATGATAGGAGGTCCATATGATTAGTTCATGGATTGAGATGATATGAGACAGTATCAGTCCACGAAGGATTAATCATTAAATATCCCTAGTCGTAGTATTATCGAGACTGGACATCGATAATGCGGAATAGACTAGTATTACAATTGTGCGTGTTATGTGAGATCATAACGGCATAGTTCTCATATATTTGGGTATAGGATACTCATGCAAGTGTAATAGGAGGTTGTGTTTTACCGATGGTACGGAAAACAGCTTCGCTCTGGATAGACCCCTCGAAATTCCATTGGTAGTATGACTATGTGTCTATGGAAGTCCGAAATCAGGGTAGGTGTATTTGGTCTTAACCTGAGACTTGCACCGCTAATACTTGCGACAATCGGTATGCTTTAGTTTTGGTCGTCCAGGGCTTTAACCGGTTCTGTGTACGCCTCTGCTAGGTCTATTGAGAATCGTAGTGTATTGGGTGTGATGTCAAGACGGAAGTATCACTCCAGTCATAGTGGAGATGATGTCACGTAGGATACGGTACTAGTGCTCTTAAGTACTGCAGTCATCGAGATATTATGACTAGATGATGTATATCCGATAATAGAGACTAGTTACCAGACATCCGACATGTGCTTCGTACGAGGCAGACACATTCCAGCCCCAGGCCTAGCACGTGACATTCGATACTGGATCGCAATACGCAATACTACGTATACTACGCCTGACATAGATTATATATTCCAGTAAGAATATTTCTGGAGAATTGGGTAGGCACGGTGCTTTGCTAGAAGCCAACCATGTCTTGTAAATTGATAAGCACGTGGTACGAGGTACGCACGTATTCGGATAATCTGATGACCGTATTTACTGCCAACATATCCAGGGATCTCTTGGGTCGCTTCCCAAAGATTCACCGATGACAGTTGATTTAAATTAGAATTAATTTGGGATTAATTAAGAGAGAAAATTAATCTGGGATTAATTAAGATGGAGAAAATTAATCTAGGATTAATTGAGGTATTATTTAATCTGGGATTAAATGTGTTCGGAAGAGAGAGAACGCGATTAATTTGGAATTAATCGGTAGAATAAATTTAATAGTCAAATTTGATTTTTCTATTTAATTTATTCGTATGGGCTAAAATTAATATATCGGATATATTAATATGAATTGGATTTCATTACGAAATTAAAGTCGGACTAAAATATGAACGAACGAATTAATTTAGAATTAATTCGTAGACGACATTCGTAATATATTTGTGAGGCATCGTTATTTAATTAAACTAGATTTAATTATTTAGAGATGAGAATTCGTTTAATCGGATTAAACGGATCCGAGCCGCGGCAAATGTTCGTAGAGACATTTGAATTTTGAATTCAAATGTGGGGCCCACTTTAAATGTGGTAGTTGGGAGAGTGGTTGGCATTTATGCCATACCATCCACTTTCCAACCACCTTGGAATGGTTTTGGCAAAACCATTTACCCAACCACCTTGTTTAGGTGAAAAGGGTAAAAGAGATTTTACCAAAAACCTTCTCTCTCTCTCATTTGTGTATGCTTCACACAAAACACACTTGGAACAAAATGAAACCCTAATATCCTCTCAAAGTGGCGTGAGCTTCTCCATCTCTTCCTTTTGATTTTGTTGCAATTTCAAAGGAGCTAGCACTTCACAAATCAACAAAGGTGATAGGGAAACAACTTCAAAAGCTTGGAATCAACAAATGAAGCATCTTGGATCTTGGATCTTCTTCTCAAAATTTTAAAAGCTCAAATCCATTCAATGTAAGTAATTCCGCAACTTATTTTGAATTTATGAACATGTTTTCATGCTTATTAGATCCTTGGCATGTTCTAGGAACACTAACACACATGTATAACGCAAGTGCACGTATGTCATGATGAATCTCAGGATATTGAAAGGCTTCTTCAGTAGTATTTGAATTTTCTCTGTGACAAATGTGATTCAGGTTATCTGTTAATTCTCTAACTTGATTTGTCATCCTTTGTATAGACGCTGCTTGACTCTAAATTTGTACATCAAATAGAGCTTCCCGTTCCTCGAACAAATTTTTGAGCATGTGATTCAACTGATCTTCCTCTGATGGTTCTGGTTCTTGATGAAGATCGTAGATAGATGGTGGATAAGATGGAAAATGTGATGATTTTTCGTACCTTGAATGATTCTAATAATTCTGCCACTCTGAAAGGTATATACATTGATCGTTCGGGTGGTTACCATCACATATTACACATCTCCCCATTTCATTATGATGAGCAAATTTAGTGTTGCTTGGTTCTGGATTCCAGTGATAATTGTTGGGCTGGACAACAGACCTCTGAAAACTAGACTGTTGCTCCCGGATTTGGGGTGTATCTTTTTCTGGTAAAGCTCGTAATGTTTCAAAATGTTCCATTTTTTCAATCACCTGAAAACAAAAGAAAGAAATAAAAAGTACAGATAAAAAAACAAAGAAAATAAGATACAAGTAAATTAGATAGCTTCAAAATTAATAACTCAAGAAATATAAGTCCCCGGCAACGGCGCCAAAAACTTGACCGGCGTAAACACACATGTATAACGCAAGTGCACGTATCGTTCAAGTAGTATAAAAATATCGATCCCACGAGGACTTAATTCCTACTGTTGTTATTAATTATTGATACTATTTATTTACAAATATCTAATTGAGGGAGAAGGGAATTGATTGCTTGAATGATTTGATTTGTAGATTTTCTAAATAAATAAAAAGATAAAAAGACAAAAGAAAATACTAAGGAAAATAAAAGACTCAAAGATCTAGGGTTGTGAATCATTCTAATATCTTTAAAACGATGAAGTGATTATTTTAAGTTTGTGTAATAAATCAGTTTACTAACCTGGAACATGAATTTATGTGAAAGCATCTGTCGATGGTCAGACACAAATACCCAGTTTAATCCAATTGAACCATATGTCTATGTCAACCAAATTATCTGGATTCATTAAGTTTAAGTTCCAATTATGGTTACCCCCGCCCGACAGGTATATTCCTATCCTGTAAGGAAATCTATTAAAGGGTTATATATCCTCAAAGAAGATCGTGAGCTATTAAGTCAAAGGTTGAAACCTAAAATCCCTATGTCTAGTTCATTTTAAATTTACCACATTAATCTTATTGGTGATCAAACAACAAGAAGCATTTAAGACTTAATAAGTAAACCTTTAAATTACTCAAATTATAAAATAACCTCTTATAAACCGGTGATATTAGATTTCATCACAACCTAGAAAACTAACTTAGTTATAACACATAGTTAGTACAAATAAAAAA